>OX104116.1:71864487-72085107 GCA_944474755.1 Limnoperna fortunei
TTTTTAAAAAGACACAGAAAATTAGAATGCTAGAAGTTGATAGAATTTGTTTTCTGCTTCCTGGCTTAATTAAACGAGAAAAGTGTTTCTGCATGATAGATTGGGTGTGACCACATTTTACCGTTGAACTAAATTAGATTATTTTTTATCATAAATAATTATTATTGACTAAAACATATATATTTTTTCTACTTAAAGAAAGGCTGTCAATGACCTCGGACATTAAAACCAAGAACAGATTCAGGCGCATAGCTGAAATATTATTCATAGTACGTTTTAATAAATTTAAGTGTTTGTGTGTGTATGTTGTTTAACGCCACTTTCGAGAAATTGTTCAGCTATGTCATGGCGTCCAGAGGAACCCGGAGTACACCACCAAAAGGACATTCCTTGTCAATTAAGAATGGAGTCGAGCGCACTCTACACGAAGTGAAGTGAGAGTCGAACTTTGTTTGCTAAAATTACAGAGCTGAAAATAATTGTTTTGAACAGCCAAAACATTTATTGATGTGCATTTAACCATGTATCAATAAATTTTGCGAACGATTGTTTACATTTTTGAAAAGTTTTATTTTTGCTTATGTTTCCTTATGTAAATGAGGTAAAATACCATTTATTTTTTTTCTTTTCATGTTGTATTTTAATGCTGGAGCAGACGATCTATTATTACAACATGATTTAGGATGGTCGTTTAATTTGTGTAGTGTTGTCCTTATTTGAACTTAAATTACCCTGTATCGACAGCAAGTTACACGACTGTTGCCTTGCATCAGCCAGGAACTACTTATTCTTCCGGAGAACCTGAGTTATCTTTCATGTGCGCTGACTTTTGTTGTGTGTTTTTTAGTTCTGTAGATCTGTCTTTGTTGTTATGGGTGTCATGTTTTTTGTTAATCTAACTGGAGATTTGATCGGTCCTTATGTATTTGTTCGCTCATTACAGAACTTATTTCTAAAGCATGGAAGATATCTGACAGTTTAACTTCAGTCGGACTTCAGAGTAATGAAATGTTTAGATCATAGAACTACTATTGCTATAAGCAAATGTTATGAATTATCAACTCTAACATACGACCTTATATTGATTTTATCCATCTGACAAATCCTTAATCGAACAAATATCATCATTAACGCACTCCCCCCCCCCCCCCCCCACACACACACCGGCACACTTTTTGCACGCACCAGACACCGTATAGAATAGATCAAATAAGAGCTGAATGTTAAGTATACCATAGTAGAATATTTAATCATTGTATTGAACACTCAAAAGGATGATGCCGTTAGAACACATACTGGTACACAATATTTATACTGAAAATAGAGCATCCATGTCAGTATTGTACCAGAATGGTTACACCTCGACAGCAAGATGAGTACCAGGCAAAGAAGATGACAACATCGAGATCCCTAGGAACCTTTTGGTACCTCTACACACCATGTTTGATTGATTGATTGATTGATTGATCGAGGAACTAACATTTTGACTGAAACTGAAAAAGTATGTGGTATGGGTAGAAGCGGAAAATTAAGCCTTTTGCTGCGGCTACGAGTCTACTTTTATCAAAATCTACAAAAAGGGTCGTTATCGTTTTTGGAGTGTAGCAATCTCCAAACACGTTACCCACGGTGGTCTGCGTCTGGCTTTCTGTATTATGACCTGATACATCCCTTCCAACGAGAGGACATCCCTTACCCGCCACCTGGGCAGCTCAGTGGGTCGAGCCCTGTAAATCCTCACAGTATGGTCAAAAGCAAAAGAAATTAAAAAAAACTTTTTAATAAATGTTCATGTCGTTCTCTCTTTAAAAGACGTTTGAGTAACCATTAGTTATATTACTGGATTTAAACATATTCTACATTTCTGCTATATCGATGGTCACATACTCAAATTGTGCGATTGTCCTGACTATTTAAGTCTGTACAGTTTCGTAATCTATTGCAAAAATCTAACATCCCGTTCGAGCAGGTGTTGACTATTTCTTTAAAAGAATTATATTTATATATATAGGTGTTCCAACCAAATAACCGTGCATTGAAACGTTACACAGTGCAACACTCCGGAATTCGAGTGTACTACAATACTTTAAAATATGACTAATGAGTCTTTTTCATTGAATATTGCCTACGTTTGATAAGCTATTTTACCTACCTTTGGTTTTGTTGGGACGGGATAGATTACGGGACGGATTGTCTATTAAACGATACGACGTGTGCCACGCGTGGAGCAGGAGTGGCTTACCCTTGCGGGAGCACCTGGACAAACCCCCGGTTTGAGTGGGGTTAGTGTTACTCTATTTTCGTTTTTATGTTGGTCTTAATGTTTTTCTTTTTTGTTACACCATGTTTTTGTCTGTCTTTGACTTATCGTCCTTGAACATTCCTCGGTATCTTCGATTCTTTATTTTTATAAAAAAAACAATAGGTAATCACACATACAAGAAATGAAACCGACACGAAAATTGAACTCTATTATAAAAGTAACATAGAATAGGCATTGATAGATATACAGTTTTATCGTTCTTGTAATTAGATGGCAATATGAAAATCTAAGATGGCCGCCACTGCGGGATCATAGATTAATTGAACCCGTCGCACCTTTTATTTTGGTTTTTTTTTCGTGACCAAGAATTAGACTCAGTAGACTAAGCATCTGTCGTTTGTTGCAAACTTTCAATTATCTGTCTTCACCATAATCATTAGAACAAACTTTGCATTTATTGTCATCGTTTGTTTATTCTTGCCCGCTGATTGGACAGCGAAAACCCGTAATAATTCCTTATATTAAGATCAAAACGTTGACATTAATAAAACAAATCTTTAAAACTATTAACATCAACCAAATATATTACGTCACCTTAAATCAAAACATCAAAGATTGTTAAAGTTATAACGTCGCGAAGTAAAACATCGTCTTTCCAGTAAATCTGTGTATGTCATGCGCATGTCAAAGATATACATCGTCACAGTACATCTCCAGAAACGTTGTAGTTAGGAAGAGGTCTTAATATTCGGAAGCTTTGTGTGGTTAACTGGAATATTGTGAAAACTTATTTCGAAGAAGTTTTGTTTTTTCTGAACATTTCAACACAAAGTAAGTATGCCATACAAGTCACCCATCAAATAATTTACCCTCTACGTAGATTCTAGATGGTGTAATAATGCTTCTCCAGTCAGTAGAACATTATTAGTAGGGAGCAAGGGCTCATCGGCTCATAGTTTTGATTTCCAAAAGTCGAAGTGGATGCCATACTGTAATTTATCGACCCTGGCCCTTTTTTATTTTTACTATTTATTAACGATATAGAAAATATTTACTTAAACACAATTAGACTGTTTGACCAGCAATGACGATACATAACTATACAGTATTGTCGACGATCATGACGTAGCAGCACAATAATTAAATGAAGACCTTAATTGAGTGTATACAACAACTGTCACAGAAAAGGTGGGTCACATTTAATGCCGAATTTTACTGCCGTTATAATCCGATGTTAGTTTTGTTATTTGTCGGATCCAAAAAGGAGAGGATAAGATTATTCGTTGTAGAACACCTTGAATACTGAAAAAATTAAATCCGTGGTCTTTCCTGGGAATCTGAACTTACAACCTCTTTGATTTTAATGATACAAATTAGAAAACCTGCACAAACATCTAGGTGTTACATTTACCTCGTCTGCAAAATGGAAGGACCATATTAATGAAAGTTATTTCAGTCTGTAAAAAAATATAGTAAGACAAATGAAATACAAATTAGACAGAAAATCCCCTTGTATATTGGAATCATTTTGTCTAACTTAGAATATGGGTGTGAGTAATGATAACTGTCGTAAAACTGGAATCCTACATTATATAAATATTACATGTCTGACAGGGTGACAGTAAAATTGTCAACTTGAGGAAATACTGTCAACCGAGGCGATATCCGAGGTTTACAGTATTTTCGAAAGTTGACAATTTTACTGTCACCCTGTCAGACATGTAACATTTATTATACCGAAAAACTATTCAAACCATGAAGAACTTTATTCAATAATGTTATTTAATTGATGCAATAATGGTTATGAAACAGCAATTTCACAATAAAAGTAAACAAACAGTATCTTTAATCTACCTCGTTTGTAGTAGAAAAACGTTTGTTGATTGACATTATGTGCGAATGGTACAGTAACATTCCGTAACTATGGTAGCGGGAGACAGTAAATTTTTGTTTACAGTACTTATATGTCACGGTGGCCTATGGAGGAAAAACATTGTAAATGAAATTGAGGTATAATAAATCAGAATATGTTCAAGTCGAGGTATCGAGGATAATTTCTGGTTTGAAAGGGTATGAAAAACTGTACATAAAATTGGCTTGGTCCACTTAACGAACGTCGCAGGATTAGCAAGTTATGTGCGCTTTACCGTAGGATTAGTAAGATATGTGCACTTTTCCAATCTCTAAATGGATAAACACCCGAACTTACTTTGGATGAATAATAAAAAAAAATCCAAATTCACAATACATAAATTGGTTTCATCCCAGTGTACTGGAAGATTGGAACAAACTTGATGAAACACTCAGTACTTGCAGAGTAGAAGCATTTTTAAACATAAAACGGGTAAAAATATCTCATCCCCCTCCCCACTCTTCGTATGGATTCAGTCGACTTACTATTACATTTTGCCAGTTACACAATCTTGCCAGTAATATGAAACAGCACATATTCTTATCGTGTCAGACAACTCTCAGTGTACCTGTGGGGATGATATTGAGGACAAGTTTCATAATTTTTATTATTGCCCTTTATGTATCAGACGAAGATAAAACATATTTCTTTTTAAGTAAGAAGATTCACTAATATTATAACATCATTCCAGGGCCGTAACTAGGGTTAGAAAATAGAGGAGGCACGAAAGTGGGTCGGGGGAGGGGGGGGGGGCTGACCCCGCGGGAAGAAAATTGTGCAAACATCAACGTAAAATTACTCATTACCTCCCGTATTTTAAAAAATATTGAATTAAAACTATCAGTTTTGTAGTATTTCCTTATTTTGTAGTTGATTCTTTGTGTAATTTTGTGTAATATATTGGATTTTTCAAAGTAAAATACACACTTTATTTTTTTGTGGTTGTAAACCTAGAGGAGGCAGTTGCCTCCATTGCCTCAATGGTAGTTACGGCCCTGCATTCAATCTTTTGTGATTAATACTTCATACAAGAATTAACCTCATAAACATACCCTTATTACTGTATTATTCGACGGATATCTTTTTGTATCTATTACCTATATGTAATTAACAAATTCAAATCTCAAAATTTGTTAAATTCATTTATATCTATAATGTCTAATTGCTGGATATAATACTAAATAAATATTTTTGAAGTAGTTCTTCTTGTGTTTAATCCCTTTTAATATTGTATCCATTGATGCATTCTCAATAAAACCATTTGAATTGAACTGAGTGTTTTTGCGCTAGCACTAAATAAATATAAACTTGTTCAAAGCATACAAAATGATTCGCACGACATCCAGATATGTTGTCGCTATGCTATACTAGTATGTGAAATAGGCCATTTTTGCGTTACATAGTATCACCCGGTTACAAGTTCTCTTTAAACTGTTTATAATGGCGTTGCTAAGATCTTGACGGCCAATGAAAATTACTAAAACGTAATTTAAGGTTTATTTTTATTGTGGTTATGTGGAAAAAGTACTTGTATTTTCGAGTCTCATTCCGGGCGGCATGTGCTCCACTTAAATCTTAATTGATAAGGATTTGCAGTTATCATACAATAGGGTTTTCTCCGGGTACTCCGGCTTCCTCCCCAATAAAAACTGGACGCCATGATGTAGCTGAAAGTTGGGTAAAACAACATTCAAACAAACAATTAATGTAGTTAAAAGTTTAATTGTCTCTCAATTTTCTTATTTGTATCCTTTAGGTAAATTGATAGAAATAACAGTCTTTAATGTACACCAAGTTGATTTCCCCACTCCACAGAAGATATCTATGTCTTTAATACATTTTCGACTGAAGAACGCATTAAGTTCTTCCGCTCGTTAAGAGAGCTAGAATATAAGAAAGTAAGACAGGAGGCCGAAAGAAGCAAAGACGAAGAAAATGATACAGCTTCGAAAGAAAGGAGTACGTATTCCAATATTCCGATCTGTTCGGGACATCAGCAACTAATAGTAGCATATATAGACTGGCTAAATATGGAAGAAAATGACAAAACGGATGTCATTGATTTAGGAATGAAAAAAGACAAGATAAAAAGTGAGGCAAAAGATGATAAAGAAGACGAAGAATATATTATATCCATCCAAACGTTTACTATTGAAATTGCATATGAACAAGCTACTCCTGCAACAAAGACAAAAACTATATATGAGGTACACAACAAATGGAACTAAATTAGATTATGTTTTTATCATAAATAATAATTATTGACATATTTTTTTTTCTATTTAAAAAAGGCTGTCAATGACCTCGGACATTAAAACCAAGAACAGATTCAGGCGCATAGCTGAAATATTATTCATAGTACGTTTTAATAAATTTAAGTGTTTGCGTGTGTATGTTGTTTAACGCCACTTTCAAGAAATTGTTAAGCTATGTCATGGCGTCCAGAGGAACCCGGAGTACACCACCAAAAGGACATTCCTTGTCAATTATGAATGGAGTCGAGCGCACTCTACACGAAGTGAAGTGAGAGTCGAACCCGCCACGTTAGTGTTGAAAGACCACGGGATCATCAATAGACCAACTACCTTAACTGAGGCCCTTAAAATTTAATTGTATTTAATGCAGATTTTGAAATTCGATTGTATATTTTTTCAAATTTATTAATTGTAATCATAATGGTAATTTACAAATAAAACTTGCAAATTTATGATATATGATATTATATCATAAAAATGTTTGTATACAAAATCGTTTGCCAAATTATGCTTTGGCATTTCGTTTTCTTAACTACATGTTAAACACCATTATCATTACTAGATTAGCCGCATCTATAAGTATACATTTTGTTGTCATTAATAACATTAATTTAATTTTCTTTTTAGAGAAGGAAAGCACAATCATTAGCTAAAGATTTGGAGCAGAGACCACCACTCAGAATACAGAAAACAGAGATTTAAAAGAATAAGGGATTTTATTCGAGTTCACTTATGTTGTTTTATGAAAAATTGTAATTAGTTTTAATTTGTTATTTTTATTGTTTGTAAATATTTTAATGTTAATTGTTTAAAGAAATATTGATTAGTTCTTATTTGTTATTTTTATTGTCTGTAAATATTTTTTAAGGTTAATTTTTTTAAGAAAAAATGTATTTAATTTTAATTTGTTATTTTTATTGTTTTAAATATATATTTTTTTGTTTCAATGTATTTGTTTATATTTAAATACAAAGGTGACGGGGACAATTCGTAAAATCGACCAATCAGCACAAAGATTTGCTCATTTCCGTCTTGTGTTTCTTTTAAAAACAAAAGATAAATTTATTAATGGATTAAGAGCAAGAGAACGGTATAGTAGTTATATCGAGGACGAGAACAAGTTAAACAATAAATCATTGTGGAAATCGGATGGATCAACGGTCCAGTCATAATACGGGAAGCCTGGAAGCGGAAGATAAAGACCCGTTTTGTCGATTTTTTAGCGGATGCAATACTCCTACTTGTTTATGAAATCTACAAAAACTTGTCTTTATCGTCCACGGCTAGGCTTCCCGTATTATAACCGTACAATCCCAGAAAGAGGGCCTCCCTTTTCCGCCACCTGGGGACGCGCTGGGCAGAATCTGTGGGTCGAGCACTGGGAGAACTCCCGGTATACACGATATAACTAATTTTAGTTATGAAAATATTGATCGCATTTTTGTAATAAAAGACTGCATGCTTTCATATTATTACCGCTTTCATCGCCGTTTTTATTGTATAAAGCATACAGATAATGGATTCTCCCATTTGACAGATTTTGTTTACGTTATATTTTGAGCAGTTTTTTCTGAAGAAACACGATAGAATCGCCCAATTACGTAATTTCCGTCACTTGTCGAAACGATGACAGTGGAACGTGTTAAATGAGTTAATAGCATAAAACAACTCACTTCACTCCATACAAATATCAAGGGGAACATACCTACTTGTGTGAATACAAATCTAAACACGCTTGCGATAATAGTTAAGATAACCGTGCATTGAAATGCTCGTTAAAATATGTTCATCGTTTATGCAGAAAACTATGACTACCACTTGAAAAATATAAAGTTCTGGTAACAGGCAGATTTTTTGCCGTTTACATATGTTTTAGTACGCCATCTCTACTTGTTTTATGTTTTTGTTCTTTTTTTTATTTTGAAAACTACAAAAGGGGTCTTAAGCTTCCACAAGTGCTGCATTCCATACAGTTTACCAAATGTGGCATACGGGCCTTCCTTATCCGCCACCTGCAGATGAACCGAGTAGTTCTGTGGGTGTTGCCTTGGGAATCATGCGTTAAACTGGAATGATAAAATATTTATATTGCTTACATCAATTCAAGTGTATGTTTAGCTGCTATAAATCGCAACTTCGAAGCCTTTTCTATTTAGAAAGTGTAGAATGCCTCGCCGGGCTGTGGTGTAACGTATTGGAATTTTGAAAATGAAAGCTCTACAACATGCTAATTATTTGGATTTGACATATTTTTGTGCCGGGACCATACCGAAAGAAAGTGTTCTCAGTGCTCGATCCACAGAGCTGCACAGCGCGTCCCCGAGTGGCGGATAAAGAAGGCCTTTTGTTGGAGATTGTCCGGTAATAATACAGGAAGTCCGGCAGCGGAAGATAAAGACCCATTTTGTAGATTTCGAAAAAGAGAAGGAGTATTGTATCCGCTACAAATGGCTAAATTATCCGTCCCTACCCAATACTACACACTTTTAAATGGTTTTCAACTCTTGTTCCTTGTGTTCCATCCTACATATTTGCCCGCAGATTTATTGTTTGACAATTTGTTCTTGTCCTGAATATATCAGAAATTCTTATCACTGGACGTAAAGCAAAAATCCAATTAATCAATTAATCCCTTAATGAGTGTGCCTCTCATATCCGCCACCCGTGGTTGCGCTGTGCAGCTCTATGAACGCTCACAGAATGTTCCCAGTGTTAACTTATTGACACTTTATGTACACACAAGCTTATAGCGACTGAATATATAAACTTTACATAAATAATATAACTAAATTAAGTTATATTACTGATTGCATTTTTACTTAATAAAAACTGCATGATTTCATGTTACTACCGCTTGCATCCCTGTTATTATTGTACGCATACAGATATTGGATTCTCATATTTAACAGCTTTTGTTTACGTTATATTTTGAGCAGTTTTTATGAAACATGATAGAATCGCCCATTTTTGCTATTTCAATCACTTGTCGAAGTAATGACAAGAATAATTAAATGTTACAGTGCGTGTGTGTTAAACGTCCAAGCAGAAAACTGTAACAACCTCTGGAAAATTTAAAGTACTGGAAACAAACAGATTTTTGCCTTTTGCAGGTCCTTCAATAATATGCCTTCTCTACTTGTTTTATGTTTTTGTTTGTTTTTTAAAACTACAAAAGGGGTCTTAAGTTTCCACAAGTGCTGCATTCCATACAGTTTACCAAATGTGGGTGACAGTGGGTCTTTCCCTATCCGCCACCTGCGGAATCGCTGAGTAGATATGTGGGTGAAGCCTTGGAAATCATGTGTTAAACTGGAAAACGTATAAATAAAATATGCATTTTGCTTAAATCAATTAAAGTGTATGCGTAGCTGCAAATGATTCACAATTTCTAAGGCTTTTTTATATAGAAAGTGTAGAATGCCCCGCCGGGCCGTGGTGTGACGTATTAGAATTTTGAAAATGAAAGCTCTACAACATGCTAATTTTTTGGATTTTACATATTTTTGTGCCGGGCCATACCGAGAGTGTTCTCAGTGCTCGACCCACAGAGCTGCCCTCCGCGTCCCCAAGTGGCGGATAAAGAAGGCCTTTTGTTGGAGATTGTCCGGTCAGAATACAGGAAGTCTGGCAGCGGAAGATAAAGACACATTTTGTAGATTTCGAAAAAGATTGTGAAAACTTATTTTGAAGAAGTTTTGTGTTTTTTATGAACATTTCAACACAAAGTAAGTATGCCATACAAGTCACCCATCAAATGGTGTAATTAATGCTTCTCCAGTCGGTAGAACATCATTAGTAGGGAGCAAGGGCTCATCGGCTCATAGGTTTGATTAACAAAAGTCGAAGTGGATGACATACTGTAATTTATCGACCCTGGCCCTTTTTTATTTTTACTATTTATTAACTATATAGAAAATTTGGACTTTAACACAATTAGACTGTTTGACCAGCAATGACGATACATAACTATACAGTATTGTCGACGATCATGACGTAGCAGCACAATAATTAAATGAAGACCTTGAGTGTATACAACAACTGTCACAGAAAATGTGGGTCACCTTTTATGCCGAATTTTACTACCTTTAAAATCCGATGTTATTTTTGTTATTTGTCGGATCCAAAAAGGAGCTAGAACGTACGATTATTCGTTGTAGAACACCTTTAATACTGAAAAAATTAAATCCATGGTCTTTCCTGGGAATCTGAACTTACAACCTCTTTGATTTTAATGGTACAAATTAAAAAACCTGCACAAACATCTAGGTGTTACATTTACCTCGTCTGCAAAATGGAAAGACCATATTAATGAAACTGATTTCAGTCTGTAAAAAAATATAGTAAGACAAATGAAATACAAATTAGACAGAAAATCCCCTTGTATATTGGAATCATTTTGCCTAACTTAGAATATGGGTGTGAGTAATGATAACTGTCGTAAACAGGAATCCTACACGAGGATAATTTCTGGGTTTGAAAAGGTATGAAAAACTGTACATAAAATTGGGTTGGTCCACTTAACGAACGTCGCGGGATTAGCAAGTTATTAGCACTTTACCAATCTCTAAATGGATAAACACCCGAACTTATTTTGGATGAATAATAAAAAAAATTCAAATTCACATTACATTTATTGGTTTCATCCCATTGTAATGGAAGAGTGGAACAAACTTGATGAAACTCCAGTACTTGCAGAGTAGAAGCATCTTTAAACATAAAACGAGTAAAAATATCTTATCCACCTCCCCACTTTTCGTTTGGATTCAGTCGACTTAATATTACATTGTTCCAGTTACACAATCTTTCCAGTAATATGAACCATCACATATTCTTATCGTGTCAGACAACTCTAAGTGTACCTGTGGGGATGATATTGAGGACAACTTTTATAATTTTTATTATTGACCTTTATGTATCAGACGAAGATAAAACTTATTTCTTTTTAAGTAAGAAGATTCACTAATATTCTTAACATCATTCAATCTTTTGTGATTAATACTTCATACAAGAATTAACCTTATAAACATACCCTTATTACTGTATTACTTGTCTCTATTACCGATATGTAATTAACAAATTCAAATCTCAAAATTTATTTAATTCATTTATATCTATAATTTCTAATTGCTGGATATAATTCTAAATAAATATTTTTTGAAGTAGTTTTTCTTGTGTGTAATCACTTTGAATATTGTTTCCATTGATGCATTTTCAATAAAATCATTTGAATTGAATTGAGTGTTTTTGCGCTAGCACTAAATAAATATTAACTTGTTCAAAGCATACAAAATGATTCGCACGACATACAGATATGTTGTCGCTATGCTATACTAGTATATGAAATAGGCCATTTTTACGTTACATAGTATCACCCGGTTACCAGTTCTCTTTAAACTGTTTACAATGGCGTTGCTAAGCTCTTGACGGAGAATGAAAATTAACTAAAACGTAACTTAAGATTGATTTTTATTGTGGTTATGTGGAAAAAGTACTTGTATTTTCGAGTCTCATTCCGGGCAGCATGTGCTCCACTTAATCTTAATTGATAAGGATTTGCAGTTATCCTACAATAGGGTTTTCTCCGGGTACTCCGGCTTCCTCCCCAATAAAAACTGGACGCCATGATGTAGCTAAAAAATTGCTGAAAGTTGGGTTAAACAACATTCAAAGAAACAATTAATGTAGTTGATTGATTGATTGACGTTTAACGTCCAGCAAGCAATATTTCAGCTATATTCAGGACGTGAGCAATTTTATAAATTGATGTTTAATAATTAGAAAGTTGGCATAGAAACAACCCTGTCGAAATATAGTAAAACTGTAATCTCACACAATAGTATATACACATAAAATAACGTGATTAAAATAATAAAATATTAAATAACAGCATAGTTATGATATGAGATTATATTTTATTATACAAATTAACTTCCTTTAAGAACTGTAGAATCTTGTCGCCAGCGACGTTTGTAAACAAATTAAAGTAAGAATTCACAGAATAAAAACGTTCCCGAATGTGGGCCACGTCAACACAGTCCATCAAGACATGATTGATTGTATACGGACTGTCGCATGGCACACACTCGGGTCGTGGTTCACCATTTAAAATATAAGTGTGTGTCGTCCTGGTATGACCAAGACGACACCTAGTTAAAACTACTTGGTCTCGACGACTTCCATATGATTTAAAATTATTTGCATGCAGAAGTGGTTGGATCTCATGAAGTTTATTATGCACTTCTAGATCCCAACCACTTTGCCATGTACTTAAAATATATTTTAAAATAAAGGATTTAAAATCAGTAAAAGGCATTTTACAATTAATGATATCATTATTTAAAGCATTCTTAGCTTCCCTGTCAACGACTGTGTTTCCATAGATTCCAACATGACTTGGAATCCAGAAAAACACAACCTCTTTACCCAACGATTTATAAATTTGAATTATTTTTAAAATAAATGAATTTTTAATTTTAGAATTTTCAATTGCTTGAAGACATGACAAAGAATCGGAGCAGATAACAAATTTACTCTCATCTGACGAAGCAATAATTTTTAGTGCAAGAAGGATAGCTTGCGCTTCTGCACTAAATACAGAAGAAACGGAAGGAAGACGGCGAGTTTCAACACGCTCTCCAAAGACAGCGGCTGATGCAACCTTATCGCCGTCCTTCGATCCATCTGTATAAATTGCAGAATGGTCAGGATAGCGAGATTTTATTTCTGCAAAATGTTGTTGAATAATTAAAGGATTTGTGTCTGACTTTTTATGGTTTCTAAGATCAAAAATAAAGACCGGTTTTGGAGTTAACCATGGCGGGTTATGTGGAATTTCACTAGCAGCAATTTCATCTAAATATATACTAGAGTTGTTCAAATGAGGTTTTATTCTGATACCAAATGGTTGAATTTTATTTGAATGTTTTTCAAAAATATTTTCGTAAAGAGGTTTGAAAACACAGTCGTGGGCGGGGTTGCCAGGATATGCCTTTAATTTGGTTGCATATTGCAACGCGAGCTTTATTCTTCTTTGATACAAAGAAGGCTCGCCTGCTTCTACATATAAACTGTCTATAGGTGTGGTTCGAAAGGCTCCAAGGCATAGTCGCAATCCTTGATGGTATATAGTATAAAGGATTTTGACATATGACTTGCGAGCAGAACCATAAATAAAGCAACCGTAATCTAATTTAGATCGAACCAGCGATCTATATAGATTAAGTAAAACATCGCACTCAGCACCCCAGTCGGTACTGGATACGACTTTTAAAATATCTAATGATTTAATGCATTTATTTTTTAACATTTTGATATGGGGTAGAAAGGTTAGCCTTGAATCAAATATGAGGCCGAGAAAAGTAGTTTCCTTTACAATTTTTATAGGATTATTATGTAATGTTAATTCGGGATCAGGATGCATCTTTCTCTTATTACAAAAATGCATCCCAACGGTTTTTGCTGTAGAGAATTTAAAACCATTCTCCATTTCTCTATTCTATTTAAACATAACTGCAGTTGACGTTCAATATTATTCATGTGTTTTCCTCTGTAACATATGAGGAAGTCGTCAACATATAGAGAACCATCAATATTATCTTTTAAAACTTGAGCAAGGCTATTAATTTTGATACTAAATAAAGTGACAGAAAGGATGCTTCCCTGAGGAACACCCATTTCCTGTTCAAAAGGGTCAGATAAAGTAGAATTGACCCTAACTTTAAATTCTCTGTCAGATAAAAAGTTTGCAATAAAGGTAGGAAGTCTACCTTTCAACCCCATATCAAAAAGATCTTTTAAAATACCATATTTCCATGTTGTGTCATACGCTTTTTCTAAATCGAAAAAGATAGACACAACATGCTCATTTTTTGCAAAGGCGTTTCGAATATACGTTTCGAAACGTACAAGATGATCTAGGGTACTTCGCCCTTGTCTGAAACCACATTGAATATGAGAAAGTAGATTGTTGGATTCTAAAAACCAGACAAGGCGATCGTTGATCATCCTTTCCATGGTTTTACAAAGACAGCTTGTGAGGGCTATAGGCCGATAGTTTGACGCTTCAGAGTGATCTTTTCCTGGTTTTGGAACAGGCACAACAGTGGCCATTTTCCAAATAGATGGTAAGTCACCAGTTTCCCAAATGGTGTTAAGAAGATTCAAAAGGCATTGGATAGAAGGCTGTGGCAGATGTTTGATAATGGATGTCATCTGGACCACATGCTGTATCGTGAGATTTGCTCAAAGAGGTTTTTAGCTCTTCCAAAGAAAATGGTGTATTGTAATCTTCTAGATTTTTTGACTGGAAATTAAGTTTTGATTTTTCTTTTTGAGTTTTGGTCAGCTGAAAATCCGGATGATAATTTCCAGCGGACGAGTGTTTTGCAAATGTTTCGGCCAATTTGTTAGATATATCTGACTCTGATGTTAACAAGTCTTGTCCATCCTTTAAATGATGGACATTTGCTTTACTGTTTTTACCTTTAATTTTACGAATCATGTTCCAAATTTTATTCATAGGGGTATGGTTATTTAGTTTAGAAACAAAGTTACGCCAAGAGGTGCGTCGTCTTTGTTTCGTTACCCTGCGAGCTTTCGCTCGAAAAATTCGGAAATGGTTAAGATTATTTTGAGTTGCATGTTTATTAAAGCGTCGTTCGGCCTTTTTCCGGTCTTTAATAGCGTCCTCACAGCTGTCATCGAACCATGGTTTACTAGGATGTTTTGGATTTGTCGAGGTCTTAGGAATTGTTTCATCAGCAATTGAAATAAGTGTTTCATTGAATTTTAAAATTGGATCAGAAACAGTTAAAAGTTTTATTGTCTCTCAATTTTCTTATTTGTATCCTTTAGGTTAATGGATAGAATTAACAGTCTAGAATGTAAACTAAGTGGGTTTCCCCACTCCACAGTAGATATCTATGTCTTTAATACATTTTAGGCGGAAGAACGCATTAAGTTCTTCCGCTCGTTAAGAGAGATAGAATATAAGAAAGTACGACAGGAGGGCGAAAGACGCAAACACGAAGAAAATGATACAGCTTCGTAAGAATGGAGTATTCCAATATTCCGATCTGTTCGAGACATCGGTTACCAGGATATATAGACTGGCTAAATATGGAGGAAAATGGCAAAACGGATGTCATTGATTTAGGAATGAAAGAAGACAAGATAAAAAGTGAGGCAAAAGATGATACAGAAGACGAAGAACATATTATATCCATTCAAACGTTTACTAGTGAAATTTGCATATGAACAAGCTACTCCTGCAACAAAGACAGAAACTATCTATGAGGTAAACAATTTTGTTCATAAATAGATTGTTAAATTCCTATTGATTTTGTTCATGAATTTAAACAAATATTCATGCCGATTGCTGGGTCAATAACATATATTGTATAAAGCACAAATGAGACAGCTAATAGTCCTGTGATTATACCGAACCTTCAAAATCACTTCGAGTCTTTTCGTTTTTCCGTAAAGTAAACTTTTTTTAAAAATTCGTTATGCTTTTAAGTAACTAAACTACTAACTTACCATAACATTTTATATCCAGCTACCATGTACTAGCAAAGACCCAACTTACAGTAGCTCAACAGCGCCACCAGATGTTTGTTCCTTCGTCGATCATGTTAATGTACCAGACTACAGAGAATCATGCGAGATCACATATTTGAAATCAATCAATGTAACTGCTAAAGTTGTCAACCAATATGAACATAGTAAGTGTCAGTTACATAAAAATAATTGATTAATAATAGTAGATATAGTGTTGGGGAGTAAGACAGGTAAAAACTGGCAAACCTTGTCACTTGGAGTCGAGCATACCCTTCCCGAAGAGTGAGGCTCGAACCCGCAACCATAGTTTTGACAGTCACGTGTGTGAAATAGATGATTAACAGCCTTAACACTTCGGCCACCAAGGCCCTGATTGCTAACTAAGGCGTACTGAATTATTACACTTGAACAGTCTTATTTAAGGTTTGTATCAATTAGTCTTAAAAAAGACACAAAAAATAGAATGCTAGAAGTTGATAGAATTTGTTTTCTGCTTCCTGGCTTGATGAAACGAGAAAAGTGTTTCTGCATGATAGATTGGGTGTAACCACATTTTACAAGGAACTAAATTAGATTATGTTTAAACATAAATAATTATTATTGACTACACCATATTTTTTTTCTATTTAAAGAAAGGCTGTCAATGACCTCGGACATTAAAACCAAGAACAGATTCAGGCGCATAGCTGAAATATTATTCATAGTACGTTTTAATAAATTTAAGTGTTTGCGTGTATATGTTGTTTAACGCCATTTTCAAGAAATTGTTCAGCTATGTCATGGCGTCCAGAGGAACCCGGAGTACACCACCAAAAGGACATTCCTTGTCAATTAAGAATGGAGTCGAGCTACACGAAGTGAAGTGAGAGTCGAACCCGCCATGTTAGTGTTGAAAGACCACGTGATCATCAATAGACCAACTACCTTAACTGAGGCCCATAAAATTTAATTGTATTTAATGCAGATTTTGATTGATTGATTTATTAATGGTGTTTAATGCCCGAGCAGCAATTTTTCAGCTATATTCAGGCGATGAACATGAAATGGATGATAAAATGAACATGAAATGATGATGAATGAAAATGGGATGGGAGACAAGGAAAAATAGGGGTAACGGATTTTAGATTGCCACTGGCAAATGGGAGGATGAATAGGGTCGGGCAATTTAGCCTCCTGTAGCGTGATCGAAATCCCTACTCATAGCGAATACTACAGCAGCGTTCTTTAACGTGCGAGGAACGTGGCATTTTCCCAACACGGTGCACTAATATGGTTTGCGTTCAGGTTTTCCGTATTATGGCCTGACAACCCCAGCTTGCTAGGGGTACCCCATTCAACCACCTGGGGCACACATCCCAGTCGGTCTTTAGGCAAACCGACCTGACACGCCGGTCAGGGTACTGGGCGCTATTTAGTCGCCTTTTACGACAAGCTAGCGCGACTGCGGTCTATTCTTCTAGCCACCCGGATCCCGCACGGGGCCAGATTTTGAAATTCGATTATATTTTTTCAAATATATTATTTGTAATCATAATGGTAATTTACAAATAAAACTTGCAAATTTATGATATATGATATTATATCATAAAAATGTTTGTATACACAATCGTTTGCCAAATTATGCTTTGGCATTTTGTTTTCTAAACTACATGTTAAACACCATTATCATTACTAGATTAGCTGCATCTATAAGTATACATTTTGTTGTCATTAATAACATTAATTTAATTTTCTTTTTAGAGAAGGAAAGCACAATCATAAGCTGAAGATTTGGAACAAACACCACCACTCAGAATACAGAAAACAAACAGATTTAAAAGAATAAGGGATTTTATTCGAGTTCACTTATGTTGTTTTATGAGAATTGTAATTAGTTTTAATTTGTTATTTTTATTGTTTAAATATATATGTGGGTGACAGTGGGCCTTTCCCTATCCGCCAATAGCGTAATCGCTGAGTAGATATGTAAGTGAAGCCTTGGAGATCATTGGTTAAACTGGAACGTGTATAAATAAAATATGCATTTTGCTTAAATCAATTAAAGTGTATGCGTAGCTGCAAATGATTCACAACTTCTAAGGCTTTTTTAAATAGAAAGTGTAGAAAGCCCCGCCGGGCTGTGGTGTGACGTATTGGAATTTTGAAAATGAAAGCTCTACAACATGCTAATTGTTTGGATTTATTTATTATTGACTAAAACATTTTTTTCTATTTAAAGAAAGGCTGTCAATGACCTCGGACATTAAAACCAAGAACAGATTCAGGCGCATGGCTGAAATATTATTCATAGTACGTATTAATAAATTTAAGAGTTTGCGTGTGTATGTTGTTTAACGCCACTTTCAAGAAATTGTTCAGCTATGTCATGGCGTCCAGAGGAACCCGGAGTACACCACCAAAAGGACATTTCTTGTCAATTAAGAATGGAGTCGAGCGCACTCTACACGAAGTGAAGTGAGAGTCGAACCCGCCATGTTAGTGTTGAAAGACCACGTGATCATCAATAGACCAACTACCTTAACTGAGGCCCTTAAAATTTAATTGTATTTAATGCAGATTTTGAAATTCGATTGTATTTTTACAAATTTATTAATTGTAATCATAATGGTAATTTACAAACAAAACTTGCAAATTTACGATATAAGATTAATTTATTAATGGATTAAGAGCAAGAGAACGGTAAAGTAGTCATATCGAGGACGAGAACAAGTTAAACAATAAATCATTGTGGAAATCGGATGGATCAACGGTCCGGTCATAATACGGGAAGCCTGGTAGCGGAAGATAAAGACCCGTTTTGTCGATTTTTTAGCGGATGCAATAATCCTACTTGTTTATGAAATCTGCAAAAACTTGTCTTTATCGTCCGCGGCTAGGCTTCCCGTATTATAACCGGACAATCCCTGAAAGAGGGCCTCCCCTTTCCGCCACCTGGGTACGCGCTGGACAGAATCTGTAAGTCGAGCACTGGGAAAACTCCCGGTATACACGATATAACTAATTTTATATTGATCGCATATTTGTAACAAGTATTAGCTTTCCTAAAAAGCTAGCCGTCTCTAAGCTTAATTTTTCGTGGACAAAAATACGTAGTTTTTTAATGTTATTATGTATTGTTATTATTAACATCACTTCATTATAAGTATACAATTTTTAGATAGCCAAATCAGGCAACCGCAAAATATAGGTCAGAGTCAGCATATGAAGCATGCACTATGCTAAGCATCTCTAGATGCATCATTCTACGCGGTAAGATAGTTGATGTGAACCTTGTCAGTAAGAAGGAAAAGATTAAAATTGTTCTCCTTTTCTCACTTGTTTTTCCGTTTTTCTCCGTTTAAGTTTTACGATACACATTTTATGATAAACATACACAAATCAATGCGACTTTCCTTTTAAAACAGTTAAATTCCCATTATCTTGCATATTTTTTTCTTTTTTTATCGTAACCGATTCATGATCGCTCGGCTTTTTTCGAGTGGCAACGAAAAGCGGTCAGCCTATTATTATTGCTACCGCAATGTTATGCGGGGTTTTCATCACTAACTTAGCTCTGCTTATTTGTTGAGTATTTTAAGTTTGGTTTGGACTAGCATAAATGATATATGGGCTTGAGATAATGAAATGTAGGCAATATGAAATAGAACAACTAGAAAAGATGCCGAGGAAAATGCCTTCCAAACAAAACCTAAAATACTGCAGTTTACCTCAATCTAATTAAAATTATATCTTCACTTGGCTCCCCCTTTTTGCTGATCTAACAACATTCCATTACAGGTCATCTCATAATGAACTTCTGTATTGACCAATCAAAAACTGTCTTCCACAACCTTTAATGTTGGGGAATCCTCTGTCATTGTTCGGAATTTCTCTGGCATTATTGTACCTTTTTCATAACTCAACCCAAAGTTAAGATAAAATCTTACGTTTGATTGGTTAATTTTTTGGGGAATACCAAGATTTTTCATTGGATAATATTTATATCAAAAGTTCAATCTGAGATGACCTGTAATGGGATGTTGTTAGATCTTCCGAGCGACAATAACAAAAAGGGGGAGCTAGTGAAAGATTTAATTTTAATTAGATTGCAGTTTACCTATTCGTTGGTGCAATTCCAATACAGATGTATATAGATCTTAATAATATACTGTCACTCCTTAAGAATATAATCAGATGCCCATCGTCAGCAGAGTATAATATCTTAATTTGACAACATTGCTTCAACAGAAATAGCAACGAACTTTTTACAGAAAGGGCTGAACTAGTTTTAGAGAAATATGGAATGGAGACAATACAGGAACTAATGAAAAACCCTAGATCAAAAAAAGACGTGGAAAAAAGAAGTAAGGAAGGCACAAAAATTATACTGGTCTCAACAATGTGAGGAATATATAGCTAAGAAGTCAACCCTTTTACCTCCAATTACAGAAAAACCCGATGTCACAACCACATAATATTTGGGAAGGCGCAGAAAATGTACATAGAAAAATAAGAGCGGCAGAAGTCAAGATCTGTCGCGAACTGAATTCACAATATTACATGAACAATTGTAATTATTTGTACTTGTGATTATTTTTTAATTATGCCATATTATTATTGTTATATAATTTGTTTAGAACAAGGATGTTA
This sequence comes from Limnoperna fortunei, assembly GCA_944474755.1. Lineage (NCBI taxonomy): Eukaryota > Metazoa > Mollusca > Bivalvia > Mytilida > Modiolidae > Limnoperna > Limnoperna fortunei. The sequence goes on from OX104116.1 coordinate 71,885,105, forward strand.
TGGTTTATTCTAGAAATTAGTTGATTGTACTATTGTTTATCTGGAAGCTTCTGAAATTTACATGTTACCATTATTAGATAAGAAAGATTTAGATAATTATAGAAACTACTTGAAAAAGAACTTTCTACAATATTCTTTATAAAATTGTATATAAGACATGGTTGCAACATTTATAGGTAATAGTTGTAAGATTAGACAGTGACAATAGCAGTTATCCAATGTGGTATTGTTGAAAGTGAAAGTAGCTGTACATATTGTAAATAGAAGTTTGCAGTTAATAAAAGTTAGAAACCTGATTCCGTGTTAGTTTGGATTTCATCACAAGATCAGCTTGTAACTCAAACATACCTGTTTAATACAACAAGAAAAAAGTATGGAGATAGTTATATCAAAACTATATGCTGCCTATGCGGAGATGAGCCAGATGATCTACGACATTTTATTCTCAAGTGTCCAAAGCTGGAAAACGTTCGGAGAAGGCATCTCCGACATATCAAAAGCTACCTAGATAACCTCGATGTTTACCAAGAGTTTGTCACCCAAAACAACCTACTTCAACTCATACTGGACTGTACAAAGCAACAGATGCCTTATATCAGTAAGCTGAAAAAACAAGGTTATATAGAGCTGGATGAACTAACCAGGAACAATATTTATCAGGACGGAAGTCACTTCAAACATTTGAGGGGAGATAATTTCCCGTACTTAGAGGGTTCCCGATACGACTGCTTTACATGTAAAGTCTTAGTGAGTACCGTATGCGATTAATTTGGCGCGAAATTTTGACAAAAGAGAAATAAGTCTTTATTATAAAACCAATATAACGTATGGATAATCGATGCCAGAATGTAAACAGGATTTAACATATTGAAACAAGAGTAATTGCATGGTAAGATGCTCAAATTTTAACAGTGAATGTAAATTTACTCTGCAAAATTATCTGCCCCTTAATGTTTGAAGTGACTTCCGTCCTGATAAAAATTGTTGTTCGCTTGGATAGAAGAAAACACAAAATTTTAATGAAATACGATGTAACATAGTGAAGTTAAGTGGTAGTTATCAAGATAATATTAAACGGACATAGCTCATTCCTGACTGGACACTTGGAACAATATGTTTTTTTTAAATAAAACGTGGGGATTCCAGTAAATAAAACTTGAGCTATTTTTAGAACTTGGATAAGATTCATGCCTTGTTCTTATATAATAAAGAAAAAAAAATTTTTTTTTCTGAGGTCAATATTTCACAGCGAGACATGTCAGACTAGTTACCAAACGAGTGAATACACACTGTAAACTCATTTATTGGCTTTTTATTCCATAAAAAAAAATTATCCTGACCCCAAGTGCCTGTGCCATACACATGCAATGATGTGCACCACATATATCTATCCAGAGGATAGAGTGCGCCGACTAACGGCGGTAGTTATTTGAGCAAGACAAGACAGTTGGCCAATCGGCAGCTGTCTCCCGATTTAGCCTATTATGATTGCTACCGCCCCGTAATTATGCCGGGTTTTCATCCCTAACTCAGCTCTGCTTATTTGTTTTCCAATCGACAACTATCTCCCGATTCAGCAGCCAATCAAGACACAGCATTGTTTATCTGGTATCCTTGAGATACGACTGGTTTCCGCTGTTTAGCTTTTGATTATTTATCCCGTCTCGCATGCGAGACGGGAATAAAAGACTGCATGCTTTCATATTATTACCGCTTTCATCGCCGTTTTTATTGTATAAAGCATACAGATAAATGGATTCTCCCATTTGACAGATTTTGTTTACGTTATATTTTGAGCAGTTTTTCTGAAGAAACACGATAGAATCGCCCATTTACGTAATCTCCGTGACTTGTCGAAACGATGACAATGGAACGTGTTAAATGAGTTAATAGCATAAAACAACTCACTTCATTCCATACATATATCAAGGGGAACATACATACTTGTGTGAATACAAATCTAAACACGCTTGCGATAATAATTAAGATAACCGTGCGTTGAATTGCTCGTTAAAATATGTTTATAGTCCATGCAGAAAACTCTGACTACCACTTGAAAAATATAAAGTTCTGGTAACATGCAGATTTTTTGCCGTTTACAGATGTTTAAGTACGCCATCTCTACTTGTTTTATGTTTTTGTTCTTTTTTTTTTTTTTTGAAAACTACAAAAGGGGTCTCCAGCTTCCACAAGTGCTGCATTCCATACAGTTTACCAAATATGGCAGACAGGCCTTCCTTATCCGCCACCTGCGGATTCGCCGAGTAGTTCAGTGGGTGTTGCCTTGGGAATCGTGCGTTAAACTGGAATGCGTATTGATAAAATATTTATATTGCTTACATCAATTAAAGTGTATGTTTAGCTGCTAAAAATCGCAACTTCGAAGGCTTTTCTATTTAGAAAGTGTAGAATGCCTCGCCGGGCTGTGGTGTAACGTATTGGAATTTTGAAAATGAAAGCTCTACAACATGCTAATTATTTGGATTTGACATATTTTAGTGCCGGACCGAACCGAAAGTGTTCTCAGTGCTCGACCCACAAAGCTGCCCAGCGCGTCCCCATTTGGCGGATAAAGAAGGCTTTTTGTTGGAGATTGTCCGGTCATAATACAGGAAGTCTGGCAGCGGAAGATAAAGACCCATTTTGTAGATTTCGAAAAAGAAAAGGATTATTGTATCCGCTACAAATGGCCAAATTATCCGTCCCTGCCCAATACTACACACTTTTAAATGGTTTTCAAATTTTGTTCCTTGTGTTCCATCCTACACATTTGTCCGCAGATTTATTGTTTGACAATTTGTTCCTGTCCTAATATAGAAGAAATTCATATCACTGGACGTAAAGCAAAAATCCAATTAATCAATTAATCCCTTAATGAGTGTGCCTCTCCTATCCGCCACCCGTGGACGCGCTGTGCAGCTCTATGGACGCTCACAGAATGTTCCCAGTGTTAACTTATTGACACTTTATGTACACACAAGCTTATAGCGACTGAATATTTAAACTTTACATAAATAATATAACTAAATTAAGTTATTATATTATTGATTGCATTTTTACTTAATAAAAACTGCATGATTTCATGTTATTTCCGCTTGCATCCCTTTTATTATTGTACGCATACAGATATTGGATTCTCATATTTGACAGCTTTTGTTTACGCTATATTTTGAGCAGTTTTTATGAAACACGATAGAATCGCCCATTTTTGCAATTTCAATCACTTGTCGAAATAATGACAACATTAATTAAATGTAATAGTGCGTGTGTGTTAAACGTCAAAGCAGAAAACTATAACAACCTCTGGAAAAATATAAAGTACTGGTAACCAACAGATTTTTGCCTTTTGCAGGTCCTTCAATAATATGCCTTCTCTACTTGTTTTATGTTTTTGTTTGTTTTTTAAAACTACAAAAGGGGTCTTAAGCTTCCACAAGTGCTGCATTCCATACAGTTTACCAAATGTGGGTGACCGTGGGTCTTTCCCTATCCGCGGAATCGCTGAGTAAATACATGTACATGTATGTGGTTGTAGCCTTGGAAATCATGCGTTAAACTGGAACGCGTATAAATAAAATATGAATTTTGCTTAAATCAATTAAAGTGTATGCGAAAAAGATTGTGAAAACTTATTTTGAAGTTTTGTGTTTTTTATGAACATTTCAACACACAGTAGGTATGCCATACAAGTCACCCATCAAATGGTTCTCCAGTCGGTAGAACATCATTAGTAGGGAGCAAGGGCTCATAGGTTTGATTTACAAAAGTCGAAGTGGATGACATACTGTAATTTATCGACCCTGGCCCTTTTTAATTTTTACTATTCATTAACTATATAGAAAATTTGGACTTTAACACAATTAGACTGTTTGACCAGCAATGACGATACATAACTATACAGTATTGTCGACGATCATGGCGTAGCAGCACAATAATTAAATGAAGACCTTGAGTGTATACAACAACTGTCACAGAAAAGGTGGGTCACCTTTATGCCGAATTTTACTACCGTTATAATCCGATGTTATTTTTGTTATTTGTCGGATCCAAAAAGGAGCTAGAGCGTACGATTATTCGTTGTAGAACACCTTTAATAATGAAAAAAATTAAATCCATGGTCTTTCCTGGGAATCTGAACTTACAACCTCTTTGATTTTAATGGTACAATTTAAAAAACCTGCACAAACATCTAGGTGTTACATTTACCTCGTCTGCAAAATGGAAGGACCATATTAATGAAACTTATTCCAGTCTGTAAAAGAATATAGCAAGACAAATGAAATACAAATTAGACAGAAATCCCCTTGTATATTGGAATCATTTTGCCTAACTTAGAATATGGGTGTTAGTAATGATAACTGTCGTAAACAGGAATCCTACATATCAGAATATGTTCAAGTTGAGAGGATAATTTCTGGGTTTGAAAGGGTATGAAAAACTGTACATAAAATTGGGTTGGTCCACAACAAACGTCGCAGGATTAGCAAGTTATGTGCACTTTACCAATCTCTAAATGGATAAACACCCGAACTTATTTTGGATGAATAATAAAAAAAATTCAAATTCACATTACATATTTTGGTTTCATCCCATTGTAATGGAAGAGTGGAACAAACTTGATGAAACTCCAGTACTTGCAGAGAGAAGCATCTTTAAACATAAAACGAGTAAAAATATCTTATCCACCTCCCCACTTTTCGTATGGATTCAGTAGACTTAATATTACATTGTGCCAGTTACACAATCTTTCCAGTAGTATGAACCATCACATATTCTTATCGTGTCGGACAACTCTAAGTGTACCTGTGGGGATGATATTGAGGACAACTTTCATAATTTTAATTATTGCCCTTTATGTATCAGACGAAGATAAAACTTATTTCTTTTCAAGTAAGAAGATTCACTTATATTCTTAACATCATTCAATCTTTTGTGATTAATACTTAATACAAGAATTAACCTTATAAACATACCCTTATTACTGTATTACTTGTCTCTATTACCTATATGTAATTAACAAATTCTAATCTCAAAATTTATTTAATTCATTTATACCTATAATTTCTAATTGCTGGATATAATTCTAAATAAATATTTTTTGAAGTAGTTCTTCTTGTGTGTAATCCCTTTGAATATTGTTTCCATTGATGCATTTTCAATAATATCATTTGAATTGAATTGAGTGTTTTTGCGCTAGCACTAAATAAATATAAACTTGTTCAAAGCATACAAAATGATTCGCACGACATACAGATATGTTGTCGCCATGCTATACTAGTATATGAAATAGGCCATTTTTACGTTACATAGTATCACCCGGTTACCAGTTCTCTTTAAACTGTTTACAATGGCGTTGCTAAGCTCTTGACGGCCAATGAAAATTAACTAAAACGTAATTTAAGATTTATTTTTATTGTGGTTATGTGGAAAAAGTACTTGTATTTTCGAGTCTCATTCCGGGCAGCATGTGCTCCACTGAATCTTAATTGATACGGATTTGCAGTTATCCTACAATAGGGTTTTCTCCGGGTACTCCGGCTTCCTCCCCAATAAAAACTGGACGCCATGATGTAGCTAAAAAAATTGCTTAAAGTTGGGTTAAACAACATTCAAACAAACAATTAATGTAGTTAAAAGTTTAATTGTCTCTCAATTTTCTTATTTGTATCCTTTAGGTAAATTGATAGAAATAACAGTCTAGAATGTAAACTAAGTGAATTTCTCCACTCCACAGTAGATATCTATGTCTTTAAAACATTTTCGGCTGAAGAACGCATTAAGTTCTTCCGCTCGTTAAGAGAGCTAGAATATAAGAAAGTACGACAGGAGGACGAAAGACGCAAACACGAAGAAAATGATACAGCTTCGTAAGAATGGAGTATTCCAATATTCCGATCTGTTCGGGACATCGGTTACCAGGATATATAGACTGGCTAAATATGGAGGAAAATGACAAAACGGATGTCATTGATTTAGGAATGAAAGAAGACAAGATAAAAAGTGAGGCAAAAGATGATACAGAAGACGAAGAACATATTATATCCATCCAAACGTTTACTAGTGAAATTGCATATGAACAAGCTACTCCTGCAACAAAGACAGAAATCTATGAGGTACACAATTTTGTTCATAAATAGATTGTTAAATTCCTATTGATTTTGTTCATGAATTTAAACAAATATTCATGCTGATTGCTGGGTCAATAACATATATTGTATAAAGCACAACTGAGACAACAAATAGTCCCGAGATTATACCGAACCTTCAAAGTCACTTCGAGTCTTTTCATTTTTCTGTGAAGTAAACAATTTTTATTTGAAATTCGTTATGCTTTTAAGTAACTAAACTACTAACTTACTATAACATTTTATATCCAGCTACCATGTACTAGCAAAGACCAAACTTACAGTAGGTCAACAGCGCCACCAGATGTTTGTTCCTTCGTCGATCATGTTAATGTACCAGACTACAGAGAATCATGCGAGATCACAGATTTGAAATCAATCAATGTAACTGCTAAAGTTGTCAACCAATATGAACATAGTAAGTGTCAGTTACATAAAAATAATTGATTAATAATAGTAGATATAGTGTTGGGGAGTAAGACAGGTAAAAACTGGCAAACCTTGTCACTTGGAGTCGAGCATACCCTTCCCGAAGAGTGAGGCTCGAACCCGCAACCATAGTTTTGACAGTCACGTGTGTGTAATTGATGATTTACCGCCTTAACACTTCGGCCACCAAGGCCCTGAGTGCTAACTAAGGCGTACTGAATTATTACACTTAAAACAGTCTTATTTAAGGTTTGTATCATTTATTAGTTTTTAAAAAGACACAAAAAATAGAATGCTAGAAGTTGATATAATTTGTTTTCTGCTTCCTGGCTTAATGAAACGAGAAAAGTGTTTCTGCATGATAGATTCGGTGTAACCACATTTTACATGGAACTAAATTAGATTATGTTTTATCATAAATAATTATTATTGACTAAAACATATTTTTTTCTATTTAAAGAAAGGCTGTCAATGACCTCGGACATTAAAACCAAGAACACATTCAGGCGCATAGCTGAAATATTATTCATAGTATGTTTTAATAAATTTAAGTGTTTGCGTGTGTATGTTGTTTAACGCCACTTTCAAGAAATTGTTCAGCTATGTCATGGCGTCCAGAGGAACCCGGAGTACACCACCAAAAGGACATTCCTTGTCAATTAAGAATGGAGTCGAGCGCACTCTTCACGAAGTGAAGTGAGAGTCGAACCCGCCATGTTAGTGTTGAAAGAACACGTGATCATCAATAGACCAACTACCTTAACTGAGGCCCATAAAATTTAATTGTATTTAATGCAGATTTTGAAATTCGATTGTATTTTTACAAATTTATTAATTGTAATCATAATGGTAATTTACAAACAAAACTTGCAAATTTTTGATATAAGATTAATTTATTAATGGATTAAGAGCAAGAGAACGGTATAGTAGTCATATCGAGGACGAGAACAAGTTAAACAATAAATCATTGTGGAAATCGGATGGATCAACGGTCCGGTCATAATACGGGAAGCCTGGTAGCGGAAGATAAAACCCGTTTTGTCGATTTTTTAGCGGATGCAATAATCCTACTTGTTTATCGTCCACGGCTAGGCTTCCCGTATTATAACCGGACAATCCCTGAAAGAGGGCCTCCCCTTTCCGCCACCTGGGGACGCGCTGGGCAGAATCTGTGGGTCGAGCACTGGGAAAACTCCCGGTATTCACGATATAACTAATTTTAGTTATGAAAATATTGATCGCATTTTTGTAATAAAAGACTGCATGCTTTCATATTATTACCGCTTTCATCGCCGTTTTTATTGTATGAAGCATACAGATAATGGATTCTCCCATTTGATTGATTGATTGATTGATTGTTGTTTTACGTCCAGCAAGCAATATTTCAGCTATATTCAGGACGTGAAAATTTGGAAATAGTTAAATTATTTCAAGAATATCCCTCCTTAAATGATAAAACTTGATCTCACACAATACAATGAGCATATATACAGATAAAATGAAAATTAAAACAATAAAAGATATCGATATCAAAATTTAAAGACAAATTAAATTTTGCTGTATAAATTAATTTCTTTTAAAAACTGTAAAATTTTGTCGCCAGCAACAGTTGTAAATAAATTATAATATGAATTAAGCGAATAAAAACGTTCCCGAATGGGTGCCACGTCAATACAGTCCATCAAGACATGCTTGATGGTATATGGACAGTGGCATGGCACACACTCTGGTCTTGGCTCGTTATTTAAAATAAAACTATGTGTCGTCCTGGTATGACCAAGACGACACCTGGTTAAAACAACTTGGTCTCTTCGACGATCTCTATAACAATTAAAATTACCTTTGCGCAATTGTGGCTGGATCTCGTGAAGTTTATTATGAGCTTGGAGATCCCAGCCACTCTGCCACAAAGTAGAGATATATTTAAAAATTATTGGTTTAAAATCAGTAAAAGGAATATCACAGTTTATAATATTATTCTTAAGGCATTCTTTGCCTCCTGATCCACGACTGTGTTCCCTTGGATTCCAACGTGACTTGGGATCCAGAAAAACACAACCTCTTTTCCCACTGCTATTAGAGATTTGTAAATTTCAATTATTTTTAAAATATAATGGTTTTTAATTTTGAAATTTTGAATAACAAGTAGACACGAGAGGGAATCTGAGCAGATAATAAATTTGCACTCGTCTGACGAAGCAACTATTTTCATGGCAAGAAGAATAGCTTGCGCCTCAGCAGTAGATACGGATGAGGCAGACGGGAGACGACGAGTCTCAACACGCTCTCCGAAGACAGCGGCCGAGGCAACTTTATCGTCATCTTTTGACCCGTCTGTATAAATAGTACTGCAGTCAGGGTAACAAGATTTAATTTCTGCAAAATGTTGTATTATTAACGGGTTTGTTTCTGACTTTTTATGTTTTTGTAAATCAAAAATAAATACCGGTTTGGGGTTTAGCCAAGGGGGATTTCGTGGAATCCCGATTGCAGCAATCTCATCTAAATTTATACCTGAATTTTCTAAATGAAAATTAATTCGAATGCCAAAAGGTTGAATTTTGTTTGGATGTTTTTCGAAAATGTTTTGATAAAGAGGTTTGAAAACACAGTCGTGGGCGGGGTTGCCAGAATATGCCTTTAATTTGGTTGCATATTGCAAAGCGAGCTTTATTCTTCTTTGATACAAAGAAGGCTCGCCTGCTTCTACATATAAGCTGTCTATAGGTGTGGTTCGGAAGGCTCCAAGGCATAGTCGCAATCCTTGATGATGAATCGTATCAAGGATTTTGACATATGACTTGCGAGCAGAACCATAAATGAAACAACCATAATCCAATTTAGATCGAACCAGCGATCTTTATAGATTAAGTAAAACGTCGCACTCAGCACCCCAGTCGGTACTGGCTACGACTTTTAAAATATCTAATGCCTTTAGGCATTTATTTTTTAACATTTTGATATGGGGAAGAAAGGTGAGCTTCGAATCGAATATTAAACCAAGAAAAGTAGTTTCTTTCACAATTTTTATAGGATTATTATATAATGTAAGTTCGGGATCTGGATGCATTTTTCTTTTGTTACAAAAATGCATGCCAACAGTTTTGGAAGTGGAGAATTTAAAACCATTCTCCATTGCCCATTTTTCTATTCTATTTAAACATAACTGTAGTTGACGTTCAATATTATTCATGTTTTTTCCTCGATAACATATAAGAAAATCGTCAACATACAAAGAACCATCAATATTATCTTTCAAGACTTGAGCAAGACTATTAATTTTAATACTGAATAAAGTAACAGAGAGGATGCTACCTTGAGGAACACCCATTTCTTGTTCAAAAGGGTCAGACATAGTTGAATTTACACGAACTTTAAATTCTCTATCAGACAAAAAATTAGAAATGAAGGTAGGAAGTCTACCTTTCAACCCCATATCAAAAAGATCTTTTAAAATGCCATACTTCCAAGTTGTGTCGTAAGCTTTTTCTAGATCGAAAAAGATCGACACAACATGTTCATTTTTGGCAAATGCGTTTCTTATGTATGTTTCGAAACGTACCAGATGATCTAGGGTACTTCGCCCTTGTCTAAATCCACATTGGATATTGGACAGAAGGTTGTTCGATTCTAAAATCCAGACAAGGCGATCATTGATCATCCTTTCCATGGTTTTACAAAGACAGCTTGTGAGGGCTATAGGCCGGTAGTTGGACTCTTCCAAGTGATCTTTTCCTGGTTTCGGAATAGGCACAACAGTGGCCATTTTCCAAATAGATGGTAAGTCACCCGTTTCCCAAATGTTGTTAAGAAGATTCAGAAGACATTGGAGAGAAGATTGTGACAGATGTTTGAGAAGTTGATAATGGATGTCATCTGGACCAGATACTGTATCGTGAGATTTGTTCAAGGAAGTTTTTAGCTCTTCCAAAGAAAAAGGTTTATTATAATCTTCTAAATTTTTTGATTGAAAATTAAGTTTTGATTTTTCTTTTTGAATTTTGATCCGCTGAAAATTGGGATGATAATTTTCAGCAGAGGAGTGTGTTGCAAATGTTTCGGCCAATTTATTTGATATGTCTGACTCTGATGTTAACAAGTCTTGTCCATCCTTCAAATGATGGACATTTGCTTTACTGTTTTTACCTTTAATTTTACGAATCATGTTCCAAATTTTATTCATAGGGGTATGGTTATTTAATTTAGAAACAAAGTTACGCCAAGAGGTGCGTCGTCTTTGTTTCGTTACCCTGCGAGCTTTCGCTCGAAAAATTCGGAACTGGTTAAGATTATTTTGAGTTGGGTGTTTATTAAAGCGTCGTTCGGCCTTTTTCCGGTCCTTAATAGCGTCCTCACAGCTGTCATCGAACCATGGTTTACTAGGATGTTTTGGATTTGTCGAGGTCTTAGGAATAGTTTCGTCAGCAATTGAAATAAGTGTTTCATTGAATTTTAAAATTGGATCAGAAACAGTTTCAAAAGTATCCGAGTTAAGTCGCTCTATACAGAGTTGTTCAAATAGAGGCCAATTGGCCTTGCCAAATTTATACCGAGCGACTCGTTCTGTGTTTGAAGAGTGTAAAGATTCCAAGATAATGGGAAAGTGATCACTGCCACAGAGATCGTCATGGACTTTCCTTGAGAAATCGGGCAACAAAGAAGGATCTGCTATTGTAAGATCAATAGCCGAATATGATCCATTCCCAGGATGTAAATATGTATTGGATCCATCATTTAAAATACACATACCTTCCTGATTCATTAAGCCTTCAATAATTTTACCTTTATCGTTTATTGTGTTACTGCCCCATAAAGGGTTGTGTCCTTTAAAGTCCCCAAGTAATATATAAGGGGCCGGAAGCTGATCAGTAAGATTTTTCAACTGATTTAAATTTAATGAAGAATTCGGAGGGATATACACAGAGCATAAAGTAATTGTTTTGTCTAAAGATATTCTAACAGCAACCGCCTGAAGATCAGTGTTGAGATCTACAGGGCTATGTAGAACTTGATCTTTTACAAGAATGGTAGAGCCGTTCTAGCAGTTCTTTCATTCTCTCCTACATATGTGCTGTATAAAGAGTAGTTTTTTAAAGATATGTTATCACTTCGTTTTAGGTGGGATTCTTAGAGGCAAAATGCAACAGGAAGAAAGGCTTGAACTAATAAAGTAATTTCAAGAAAATTAATTTTAAGACCTCGACAATTCCATTGTATTATTGTACCCATTATGGTCTGCGAATAGGGGAATAGTTGACAGTTTTTTGGGGGCTATTCCGCCGGTTTCTGCTGGGGGATCTACTTTTAGATCCAGTATCTGGGGGTAGTGTATCCATGGGATCGCCCCAGATAGTAGTGTCTAAATGATCTAGACTCCCAAACCTGTTGTGGACCTTAATGGGATCCCACAGCAGTTTTGGAGTACGATCTCCTTTTTGATTTGAGTTTTTAGTTGACTTAGAAGAATTTAAATTGGAGTTGGTATTTTTTGAATTTTTTTTTTTTGGGGCTACTTGAAGAATTGGTTGAGGATTGAGAGGGTGCTGAAGACGTTGCAGTTTGAGAGGCTGCTGAAGATGTAGCAGTTTGAGAAGATGAAGATTTTCGTGAAGATTGAATGATTTTGTCTGTTGTTTTGACTGGTAATATTGAAGGTTCCTGTTTGTCAATGGGCCAGGTGATGATGGTCTGCGTTTCAACAGAAGTGAGAACGCGTTTGGCAAGACTGGCATATGACGTTGATGCAGGAGACGAGGGATTATTCGTTGTACTATACAGACGACGTGCCTGAGGGTAAGGGATGTTTTTTTCAGTTTTTAACTTTTGTATTTCTTTTTCCTTTTTAAAATGATGACAATCCTTGGATGAGGACATGTGGGCTTCACCACAATTGGCACACTTTGGAGTTTTAGTGCAGGTAAAGCCCTCATGTCCTTCTTCGGCGCACTTAAAACAGATCAAGTGACCTCTGCACTGTCCCTTCCCATGGCCGAACTTTTGACACTTAAAGCAGCGCACAGGATTGGATATGTATGCGCTAACTTTAACATTGTAAAGACCGATTTTTATTGATGAAGGGACAGATGGAGTATTAAAGTGCAGAAGGAAGGTATTCAGTTTGACCTGAACACCTTCTCTGTTGGCTACGAATCTTTTGACTTTTGTTATACCCTGAGGTTTAAGTTCTTCACAAATTTCGCCATCTGTAAGTTCAGAGAGATCTTGGTCTCTGTAACGAATAATACCTTGGCTGGAATTTAAAGTTATATGAGGAGAGGAAGAGATGCTTAAATCAAGAATTTTATTTAATTTTAACAAATTGAAGGATTGTTGTTTTTCTGAACATTCAATTAACAAAGAGCCTTAGTTCATTTTTGTAACGTTTTTTACATCTCCTGCACAACCCTTAACAGTTTTTTCAATTACAAATGGAAAAATTTTGGATAAAGGTTTATTTTGGTCAGTACTGGTTAGAACAATAAATCTTGACCACTGCTCATCATCAACCACTTCTTCAAGAGGAATGTTATTTTTTCTTTTTTTTGGACCATTTTTAATTTCTATTTCTGAAGCCATGTTGAAAGATTGCGGTTCACCACCCTTGTCACCCACCCGCCACGGAGTGCCAACAGGGGCGATGCTTGGTGTCTGCGGATCGCCAGCAGAAAGCATCAGGTGTTCCAAGGGTGGTATACTCAAATAGATGAATTTCTTCACGAACGCAAGCTTCGTGCCAGAATTAACTGGCGAAACAACCGTTCGAAACTCTATCTACTCGATTGACCCATGAGCCACCGCTTTCTTAACAGCTTGTATCTGAACAGCTTTGGAACTGAAATTCACAGGATATAATCTAGTGATAAGAAAAATGACTTCAAGCTTGTTAAGGGCTCGGCATGACCAGCCGATTGACCGAACCGGGTCCATCCGGTCTCTCGTCTAGTTGAAGTCAGGGCCAAAGTGGTGTATTGAAAATCAAACCCGCTGACCCGCACTAATGGATGCAGCAGAGAGTGATCTCTCAACCACCAGGATCCCTTCCTCCACCATCACGGGTTGCAACACACGGCAAACATGTCGCCTCTATAAAGCTGAGGAAGCTTTGCCCTTCAGCCACCGCCTTCTTTGCAAATCCTGTAAGGAAGCCGTCTATTAAATGGTACATACATTACATGGAACAGTTTGTAGGAAAATAATGCATAGAGTAGCTTGAATGATAAGGATTCACAAAGGGCAAGACGTGACATGCCGATTCATCAAAGTCAGGGCTAACTCGATTTCCCGTCTAGAAAAATTAAGGGTTCAGTTAGTTATCGGGACCGTTTACCCGGCCTACTGAAATCCCGTCCTGTAATCGACACGGGTCGCAACACACGGCAAGTGTTGCCTCTGTTAGCAGACTCTTACTGCAGGCTGAGGAAGCCGTGGGCCTATTCTCCTGTGCCCTGGGTCCCACACGGGGCTTCTCCCATTTGACAGATTTTGTTTACGTTATATTTTGAGCAGTTTTTCTGAAGAAACACGATAGAATCGTCATCCGTGACTTGTCGAAACGATGACAATGGAACGTGTTAAATGAGTTAATAGCATAAAACAACTCACTTCACTCCATACAAATATCAAGGGGAACATACCTACTTGAGTGAATACAAATCTAAACACGCTTGCGATAATACTCAAGATAACCGTGCATTGAATTGCTCGTTAAAATATGTTTATCGTCCATGCAGAAAACTATGACTACCACTTGAAAAATATAAAGTTCTGGTAACAGGCAGATTTTTTGCCGTTTACAGATGTTTTAGTACGCCATCTCTACTTGTGTTATGTTTTTGTTCTTTTTTTTTATTTTGAAAACTACAAAAGGGGTCTCCAGCTTCCACAAGTGCTGCATTCCATACAGTTTACCAAATGTGGCAGACGGGCCTTCCTTATCCGCCACCTGCGGATGCACCGAGTAGTTCTGTGGGTGTTGCCTTGGGAATCATGCGTTAAACTGGAATGCGTATTGATAAAATATGTATATTGCTTACATCAATTAAAGTGTATGTTTAGCTGCTAAAAATCGCAACTTCGAAGGCTTTTCTATTTAGAAAGTGTAAAATGCCTCGCCGGGCTGTGGTGTAACGTATTAAAATTTTGAAAATGAAAGCTCTACAACATGCTAATTATTTGGATTTGACATATTTTTGTGCCGGGACCGAACCGAAAGTGTTCTCAGTGCTCGACCCACAAAGCTGCCCAGCGCGTCCCCATTTGGCGGATAAAGAAGGCCTTTTGTTGGAGTTTGTCCGGTCATAATACAGGAAGTCTGGCAGCGGAAGATAAAGACCCATTTTGTAGATTTCGAAAAAGAGAAGGATTATTGTATCCGCTACAAATGGCAAAATTATCCGTCCCTACCCAATACTACACACTTTTAAATGGTTTTCAACTTTTGTTCCTTGTGTTCCATCCTACACATTTGTCCGCAGATTTATTGTTTGACAATTTGTTCCTGTCCTGAATATAGCAGAAATTCTTATCACTGGACGTAAAGCAAAAATCCAATTAATCAATTAATCCCTTAATGAGTGTGCCTCTCCTATCCGCCACCCGTGGACGCGCTGTGCAGCTCTATGAACGCTCACAGAATGTTCCCTGTGTTAACTTATTGACATTTTATGTACACACAAGCTTATAGCGACTGAATGTTTAAACTTTACATAAACAATATAACTAAATTAAGTTATGATATTATTGATTGCCTTTTTTCTTAATAAAAACTGCATGATTTCATGTTATTTCCGCTTGCATCCCTGTTATTATTGTACGCATACAGATATTGGATTCTCATATTTGACCAATCTAATTAAAATTAAATCTTTCACTTGCTCCCCCCTTTTTGCTATGGTCGCTGCGTGTAGATCTAACAACATCCCATTACAGGTCACGTCAGGGGTCATATGCATAGATTTTTCGTTAGCCAATCAAAATCAAGCTTGGCCAATCTTAGGGTATACATTCGGAACATCGGCAAATCGGGTTTTTCCATTCGACGCCAAAGTGTACCAAATGTATTACAATACGTCAACAAGATTGTTACCGGAGATGTAAACAAACCAAATTGAAGCAAATTTTCTTACAAATATGGAATCTACTGAATAAACAACGTTACGAAAGTTTACATTCGATTAAAATCACAATGTGGTTTTTATTTGTGGAGTTTAATTCGTGCAAATCGAAGCTACACCAGCCCATTTCACCAGCCGTGCCAGGACCAGGTGGAACGTGAAATCGAACGGAAGCATTTTTAAACACTGGAATCAGGCTGAAATGCTTTGTATTATTAAAAATGAAGGTAGATGTCCTCCAGTTACAAAACTAATTGACAGCCTCCAATTTAAATTTAAACTGTCACCAACGAAGATATTGATGGAAAAAAGGCTTTTGGATCATGCGGTTTATATCGGCCTTCATTATAGTTTAAACTTGGATAAATACGTATTATTTTAACCAGGAACAGCAAATTTCACGCAGACATGAAGATTTCTTTAAAAAATACGAAGGACATGGCTAAAAAGTGGAAAGGATTTAGTGACAAGAAAACCAAGATGGTCATTAAAATGCTATGATTGCTCGAGCCAAATCTGCTTGGCAGTGCCTATATATGACTTGTTACTTTGTGTAATGTTACACCATCATAAACTAAAGGAACCCATTTATTGACTTAGAGATCACTCTATAGACATTATTCATTTTTAATTGTTTATTTACAATTATGACAGAATAAACATAACACCTTGCCTAAACTTTGTGTTCATATTCGAAATTGCTTCAGTTACTGAAATTTCTTCCACTGAACCATGTAGCTTACACACTTCCTATAGTAAAACTTTCGGCATATCCTTTTTAATTTTCCCATTTGAAAAAATTAGTGTTCCAGATGTGATTATTTCAAATTCATGGTAGGGTATGGTATGTTTTCCAATTTGAATTTATGTTTTTTTCTACTTTCATCAAATTCATGACCTTCAGTTTTTATTAGGAACCAAAGTACCCAACAGAAAACCTCAAACCTTCTGCTGACTTGTGAATTAAGGTAGTCGTCAACCACGTAATCAATTGTAGATTCAAGAGTCAACCACTGTTTGACTTTGCTAAAAGGAGGAAACATTTAATTATAATTTGATTGAGTCAAGTTTTTATATTCTTGTTACAAATGTACACAAATTGAATTATAGGCCCAAAAGACCAATCCAGAATGACTACCTTAAAAAGCAGGCACAGGTGGAAGGATTCTTAATTCTCCTTTAGCAGTGTTTAAGGTAAACTAAAGATGTAATATTCATGTACAACATGTACATTACGAAAATGTGCAATATGTTAAATATATGCCTATACTAGTTTAGTTTCCACAATAGTAGTCAAATGCCCCAGTCTCTGGCTTCAGTGCATCCAGTATTAGTCTACATTATTTGCATTTTATCATGTACACCTGTTGGGGACATACATGTACAGATTTTTGGCTCGTTTTTTCATCCACCCAACCTCAGGTTTACCTTTGCACTGAAGCATTGTTTAGGAAGATGACGTCACATCTTTATGATACTTAGCACACAGTTACAACATAATGATATCTCTTCACCGGCAAACTTTTATAGTGTATTGCCAAATATTTTCTAGCTAGAGTGAACTAAGAGAAGAACAATGAGTGTGTTAACCAATATGTGTTAATCCAGACTTAAATGTCATCAATACACATTTTCTCATTTTCAAATTGTATTCAGGTGTATGTAATTAGAATCAGACTTGACAGAAGCATTACTTTCAATTGGTAAAGTAGTATGAACAAATGCAATTCTTCCTACTGGTCTAGAGTATCTTTGATATGTGCATTTCTTATCTTTAGGGGTCTTGGTCTTCTCTTGATTACAGAGCCCTTTATTGTGGCTGAGTGATTAACATTTTACTTTTGATCAAGTGCCTGTCACCACTGAGGTTCTGGGTTTGAGTTTCACTGCGGGAGGGTGTTCTCAACTCCAATCTTAACTGACAAGGATTTCTAGTTTTCTTGTTTTTATACCAATTATTGTCATGGTTAAGGAACTGACCTAATCCAATAACTTTAAAGTAGTACTCATCATAAGCTTCCACTAGACAAAATTTAATTTACCTAGGACTTAAGCTTACACAGATATAAAATATATAGTGTTTATGTAGTCGCCAGATTCCTATGTTTTGACTCCAGTCCCCACAGGCAAGACAATAAAAACAGGAAAACGATATAATTGAAAATTTGTTGAAACTGACGTTAAATCCCAGTTGGTTACATGACTGTTAACACTGGGGTTGCAGGTTCGAGTCTTATTATGGGTGCGCTCAAATCTAATCTTAATTGAGCCTCGGTGGCCGAGTGGTCAAGGTAGTTCGTCTACTATTGATCACGTGGTCTGTCAACAC
Organism: Limnoperna fortunei; assembly: GCA_944474755.1. Lineage (NCBI taxonomy): Eukaryota > Metazoa > Mollusca > Bivalvia > Mytilida > Modiolidae > Limnoperna > Limnoperna fortunei. The sequence goes on from OX104116.1 coordinate 71,903,101, forward strand.
TGAGATTGCGGGTTCGATTCTCACTGCAGACAGAGTGTATTCGACTCGAATCTTAGTTGACAAGGATTGCCAGTTTTCCTACCGCAGATCGGGGGTTTTCTCCTGGTACTCCAGCTTCCTCCCCCAATAAAAACTGGAGGCCATGATATTGCTGAAAAATTGCTGAAAGTGGCGTTAAACACCATCAAACAAAACAAACAATCTAATCTCAATTTACAAAAGGTCATGGTTTTCATCATGGTACTTCAGATTTCTCCACCAATTAAACTGGATGTGACTATATAACTGACAAATTACTGAAAGTGGCATTAAATACCATTCAAATACACAAACTAATTTCTACAAGAAAATTTGGTATGGTAATTAATCATAAAGGTACATACTACAATTAAATTTATTTGATCATCAAGTAATACTGAAGATTTGTTTTCTTCATCTTTATAGCCAGACTAGTTGTACTCTTGTTTATCATCATCAGACTCCATACCGACATTAGAATAAGATGAAATATATGTTGCATTATTTGCAACTGCATTTAGCAGGCATTCCACTTTATATTTTATTCCAAGGTCTTTAGTTCAGATGTACATTGCATTTATAAAATTGTTTGTCAAAAAACTATCATACAACAGTTTTTGTTTTCAGAATATTTTTTAATTTCAAAGTCAGTTGATGCAGATGATAATTTTAATAATGATAATGATAATATAAAATAAAAGCAACTGAAGAATTCCAATTTCTTCCTGTCCATTGTACATGTATAAAACATGTATATCCCTTTGAAGTGCAATAGATGATAGATTTTGAAAAAATAGCATTCTTTAAGGTACTGTTATCCATCCACAGTGTACATGTCATGACACTGATATCTTAATATACTGTTAATTTTTTTTCTTTCATCTGTTTTAACTCTTTTGTGAGTATTTGTGTGTAGTACATTTAGCACTTTGGACCAGAACAGAAAAGCCAGTGATGATCATCTTCTTCCCTGTTTAAACAATTGAAAACATGAGAAAATAAGAGCAGTCGCTTGGAAGAAAATAAGAACTTAAATTTTCTATAACATTCGGTAAAGAAGAAATTCTTTATGTGTATCAAGTTTATTTAAGGAATACTTCAAATTTCTGAACAGATTATACGATATAATATGGTTTGGGTCTGTTTACGCCTAATAAACCGCGAAGCGGTTTATGAATGGTGTAAACAGACCCAAACCATATTATATCGTATAATCTGTTCAGAAATTTGAAATATTCCTTATAATTTAATTTTAACTATAAATCTTATAAATTTTTGCGGTAAAAACGTCGGTGACATCGTGGAACTATTTGAATTTTAACGGCGTTACAATAGGTCATAGGTCACGCAAGTTATTTCTTATAATATTGGTTGCCCGATTTGAATTGACCAATCAGATTTCAGCTTACAAGGCAAATTAAATTATTCCCTATTATTCAGTCAACTGCATACCTTTACAGGAAATGGTTCAATAATTTTAATTCAAAGTTACAAATTGATTAGCACCTTTAATCATACATGTAGCCAATGAACCAAGTTTACAAGCTATCCTTATGCTGTTATAAATCATGGTACATGTATTTATCTAAACAATGGTCACATCATAAAATTTAAACCATATTTAGTATTGTGAATAAATTTTAAATGCAAATTTTTTTAAACTGCATGTCACTGCACTCTTTTCAATTCTTGATTATTAATATTGCATTTTAATTACTTTCATACAGAATATAAGAATGCATCTATGTGGTGAGGTTACTTATAAATAACAATCCACTTTTTGAAGATCTGTACAAGTTGAAACTTTTATTAACAAGATACATTGTACTAGTAGATTAAAAAAAAACAAGATGTAAACATTCCACTTACCAAGTTGGCATCATGTGTGAAACTCATCTAATTTGAACAGAAACTTGGAACTTTTGAAAATTGCTTCTCAATACAGGGTCACCAGGTAGACTTGGTGCTGCACAAATGATCTCTATAAATCTGTCTTTGATATTGTGATATTTTCAGAAATCTGAAATGAAATTGTTGATAATGTTAATTTATACATGTATTAAGTGACTTGAATAACTATATAACTATTTTATTTGTAGCATTGATTTTCACACACCTTTTTTGAACAAAAAATCCACAACTTTATTTTACAAATGAGATGGCGTTTCATTAGTGGTGATCAATGTACCTTAAATTTTTTCTGACACAAGCCATGAATGTCGATTAAAACTGGAGCAATAGGAAATATGATGAATAATTCATGTCTACTAGTAGTTTATTGATAGTTTTTTTGTCAAATGTTTAATATTAATTCCCCCTATCAATCTCCTAACCACGTTAGTTACACGTTTTATATACTAGTACTATTTTACTCATACCATGTTGTATGTTCATCGTATGTTATTCCCATCCCCCTTTTTTCTTGTAAAAAAATTCGCTCCTTATTGTGAAAAAAGTTCATATTTTCGTATATAATTTACGTACTAACCTTTCTATGCTGCCGTTCAGTTTTGAACTTCTGTTTACTTGATTCTCCACAAGCAATATCAAAAGCAGACCAACATCTCTCAAATAGCGCGATGACGATTTGTTCATCTTTTTCTTTATTGGAATGTAAATGATACATAATTGAAGTGGAAAGAATTTCCCTAACGCTTTAGGAAGAACAGCAACGCAACCATTTCTTTCTCTAAACAATCCAACATCATTCTTTGAGTTATCGAGTACTAAAATAGTTTGTAAAACTTTTCAGACCGCAAAAATGCATCGGACATCGCCATTTTGACACAAAAGCCTAGTGTGATATACAAACCAGTATTTGATTGGTCGAATCACTCAACTCGAACTAAAATTTGATTGGACGATCAAAATTAAAAATTTTGACCCCTGACGTGACCTGTAATGCGATGTTGTTAGATCTTACAACGCAGCGACCTATAACAAAAAGGGGGAGCAAGTGAAAGATTTAATTTTAATTAGATTGATATTTGACAGCTTTTGTTTACGTTGTATTTTGAGCAGTTTTTATGAAACATGATAGAATCGCCCATTTTTGCTATTTCAATCACTTGTCGAAGTAATGACAAGATTAATTAAATGTAACAGTGCGCGTGTGTTTAACGTCCAAGCAGAAAACTATAACAACCTCTGGAAAAATTTAAAGTACTGGAAACAAACAGATTTTTGCCTTTTGCAGGTCCCGCTTCAATAATATGCCTTCTCTACTTGTTTTATGTTTTTGTTTGTTTTTTAAAACTACAAAAGGGGTCTTAAGCTTCCACAAGTGCTGCATTCCCTACATTTACCAAATGTGGGTGACAGTGGGTCTTTCCCTATCCGCCACCTGCGGAATCGCAGAGTAGATATGTGGGTGTAGCCTTGGAAATCATGCGTTAAACTGGAACGCGTATAAATAAAATATGCATTTTGCTTAAATCAATTAAGGTGTATGCGCAGCTGCAAATGATTCACAACTTCTAAGGCTTTTTTATATAGAAAGTGTAGAATGGCCCGCCGGGCTGTGGTGTAACGTATTGGAATTTTGAAAATGAAAGCCCTACAACATGCTAATTATTTTGATTTTTACATATTTTATTTGTGTGCCGGGACCATACCGAAAGTGTTCTTAGTGCTCGACCCCACAGAGCTGCCCAGCGCGTCCCCAGGTGACGGATAAAGGAGGCCTTTTGTTGGAGATTGTCCGGTCATAATACAGGAAGTCTGGCAGCGGAAGATAAAGACCCATTTTGTAGATTTCGAAAAAAGAGAAGGATTATTGTACCCGCTACAAATGGCCAAATTATCGTCCCTACCCAATACTACTCACTTTTTAATGGCTGTCAACTTTTGTTCCTTGTGTCCCCATTCTACACATTTCACTGCAGATTTATTGGTTGACAATTTGTTCTTGTCCTGAATATAACAGAAATTCTTACTTATTTATTTATTTAAAGCACAGTTATACCCCGTGAGGGGTTGAAGACATATATAAACACAAATTAACAAATCATATAGTAGAATCATGCAATGTTCAAGTCCACTTTCCTCAGTATTAAAGACTTTTTAATAAATGGAACAACAAACTGCAAATGACTCCAAGAAGACATTATATTTATATATTTATTTATATCATTTTCATTACTATTTTTAATGTTATTTTCTAAATTTTTTCTTATACGGAGTATTTCGGACAATAGAAAAAGTAGTAAATTTCATCTTCTAATACATTGTTAGTACACATTGTACATAGTCTATCTGGCCTTTTCACTCTTTTGTATTTGGACGTAAAGCAAAAAATCCAATTAATCAATTAATCCCTTAATGAGTGTGCCTCTCCTATCCGCCACCCGTGGACGCGCTGTGCAGCTCTATGAACGCTCACAGAAGGTTCCCAGTGTTAACTTATTGACACTTTATGTACACACAAGCTTATAATGATTGAATATTTAACCTTTATATACATAACCTATATGTACATAATATAACTAAATTAAGTTATGATAATTTTACTTAATAAAAACTGCATGATTTCATGTTATTACCGCTTGCATCCCTGTTATTATTGTACGCATACAGATATAGGATTCTCATGTTTGACAGCTTTTGTTTACGTTATATTTTGATCAGTTTTTATGAAACACGATAGAATCGCCCAATTTACTAATTTCAATCACTTGTCGAAATAATGACGATTAATTAAATGTAACAGTGCGTGTGTGTTAAACGTCCTAGCAGAAAACTATAACAACCTCTGGAAAAATTTAAAGTACTGGAAACAAACAGATTTTTTGCCTTTTGCAGGTCCTTTAATAGGTCTTCTGTACTTGTTTTATGTTTTTTGTTTGTTTTTGATAACTAATAAAGGAGTCTTAAGCTTCCACAAGTGCTGCATTCCATACAGTTTACCAAATGTGGCAGAAGGGCCTTCCTTATCCGCCACCTGCGGATGCGCTGAGTAGTTCAGTGGGTGTAGCCTTGGGAATCGTGCGTTAAACTGGAAAGCGTATTAATAAAAGATGCATATTGCTTACATTAATTCAAGTGTATGTATAGCTGCAAAAAAAATCGCAACTTCGAAGGCTTTTCTATTTAGAAAGTGTAGAATATCTTAGCCGGACTATGTTGTTACGTTTCGGAATTTTGATGGTGAAAGCTCTACAACAGGCTTAAGATTTTACATATTTTTGTGCCGGGACCATACCGGGAGTTTTCCCAGTGATCGACCCACAGATCTGTCCAGCGCGACCCAGGTGGCGGAAAGGGGGAGTCCCTCTCTCTGGGATTGTCCGGTCAAAATACTGGAAGCCTGGCCGCGGACGATAAAGACACGTTTTTGTTGATTTCATAAACGAATAGGATTATTGCATCCGCTAAAAAAGACCAATTTTCCGTCCATACTCGATACTTTTTCAGTGGCAGTCAAATTTTTGTTCCTTGTATCCCAGCAGACCCCCCCTTTACCGTTGATTTATTGTTTGTTAACTTGTTCTCGTTCTGAATATGGCTTAAATTTCTTCTTTAATGAATTAATGCAAACATCCAATCCCCTAACGAGAAGGCCTCCCCTATCCGCTACCGGGGGACGAGCTGGGCACCTCTGTGAACCCTCACAGCATGTTTCCAGGGTTTACTTTATTTATACAAACAGGCGACCGATTTTTTTTTTAACTTTTACATGCATAATTTAAGTTATGAAAAGATTGATCGTATTTTTATTAAAAGACTACATCATTGGAAATCATGTGTTAAACTGAAACGCGTATTAATAAAATATGCATATTGCTTAAATCAATTTAAGTGTATGCATAGCTGCAAAAGATTCACAACTTCTAAGGCTTTTTTTATTTAGAAAGTGTGGAATACCTAAGCCGGTTTGTGGTGTAACGTTTTGGAATTTTGATAATGAAAGCTCTGCAACATGCTAATTATTTGTATTTTTCTTATTTTTATGCCGGGATCATACCGAGAGTGTTCTCAGTGCTCGACCCACAAAGCTGCTCAGCGCGTCCGTGGCGGGAAAGCCTGGTAGCGGACGATAATGACCCGTTTTGTAGATTTCAAAAAGATAGTAGGATTATTGTATTCGCCGCAGATTTATTGTTTGACAATTTGTTCTCGTTCTGAATATAGCAGAAATCCTTATCACTGGGCGTAAAGCAAACATCCAATTAATCCCTTAATGAGTGTGCCTTCCCTCTCCGCCACCCGTGGTCGCGCCGTGCAGCTCTATGAACGCTCACAGAATGTTTCCAGTTTTAACTTATTATGGTGTAATGGCCGGCGACGGACGCTTTTAACCTGTCGATAACATTCCTACCAGTTATGCTATTTTGAACATAGTCGTGGTATCACACTAAATTCCTACACGGACGACTTCTGTACTCAAATCTGCCACTAAATCTTTCTGGCGCTGTGTTCACTTCCGGTCAGTTGGTCATCTTAACTGCACCTGAAGGTATCCAAAATCCTTAAACTTAGCGACCATATAGAATTTATTACACTCCCCCCCGTGCTCGAAAAGGATGAGCGCTAACTCTGTCAGTCTATGCTGGTTATATCTTCCACTAGTAATTTCCTGCTTCTGGCAAGAAAAGACAGAATGAGATGTAACTTTTCATCTTCTTCCTGTGCAGATTTGATCTCCTGGAAACACTGCTTCAACATCCACCTCATCTTCAATTAGACCTTCTGTTTCATCTGAGATCACTTTTGGCTTCGTCTCATTGTCATCTACAGAGTTGTCGTGTAGTTCATCTATCCGTTTCAACTTGCTTCTAGTTGTGATCATCCTCTCTATTTCAATATAAATATAGGGTCATCAACCGTGTCATTTTTCTCTACACCTTGCATTTCAAATAAGCAGATCATGACAGTTGGATCCAACACAGGTTTTTTCTGTGGGTCAAATCGACTTGTCCTTTGTGGTTGGCTCTCTTCCTGGTCTATCACTGTAATTGCTTCTAACAAAATTTTCTTGTACTGTCTTCTTTCCTCCGTCGTCTGCCAACTTCTTTGTTTACTGCAGTTTTCCATAGCTTCTACAGTTCATTCATCTGTGTGTACAAACTTCTTGCAAACTGCTCGAGAGTTCCGCTGAGGACTACGATGAGTTCCTGTTAGTTGAATTTGTGAGCTGACATCATTGTCCTCGTCTGTCAAATTCTTCCCGGCTATTCTCTTTGCTTAACCTGCTAACTTTCGACTTACTAGTCCTTTTATTTTCTGCTCTAAACAGGCTGCTTCTTTTTGGAGTCTCTAACAGCTGTGTCCCTTACCATCTTTCTATCAGTACTACTCCTGTCAAGGTCACTCAAATTACACTGACTCACTACTGTCTGTCGAAGTGGAACATTGTTGTCAATCTCCTTCGCGAAAACCTCCCAACTACGATGAACAGTTGCACAATGTTTGCAACCCTTGCATGGTAGATCCTCCAACTTGACATGCATTGACATCTCACGAGATGGACTTCTGATCTGGTATCTGGAAAGGATATCTCTACTCACATGTTTGCTACCCTTTCTATGATGAATATTCATGTTGTACTGACTAAGTACCTCGAGCCACATGGTAAGTTGACCTAAAGCATCTCTGAAGTTCATCAACCAGCGTAGGCTGAAACGATGAAATTCGTACCCAAAAGGTAGTGTTTGTAATAAAGTGTAAATCTGACGACTGCTAGCAACTCTTCTCGTTGTACAGTACCTTCTTTGTTCGGTGGATAGTGTAAAACTGCCACATGCCACCACTTACTCTTCACCACTCTAATACTGATGGCTCAATGACTCCTGCTTTCATCATTTTCTTTAGATGTTTTATCCTCATCCTCTGCAAAGCTAATCGGGGTTCTCCCGAGTCGTTGTTGAATGGGCTTTGCGGATCCTGTGTCTATTGCATGTTCTACTCCCTGAAACACTCCAATAACAAAATCATTTTTGGAAAAAAGGCCTTTGTAGTTTTGTAGCAAAGCTGTAAGTTGGTTCAGCTGATCACTGTCTTATGTCTGACTAGAGTGCTCCAATATTTTAGTAATATTTTCTTGGAGGGGGATCATCTTTTTTCTCAGCTGTGCTGACTGTTCACACGTGCAATATCGGTCGCTTCTTCAACTAGCTCGAGTGGCCCTTGCCACAATCGCATTCTTTCGTAGAGTATAGGTGTAGTCTGTTGGATTAAAAATGCACAGTTGCGGTTTCCCATTCTCATTAAAAAACATCTGGGTATCAGCAATGGTGAATTGGTATCTGATGGTTCCTCTACGATGATTATTTGTTGTTTAACGTCCAGCAAGCAATATTTCAGCTATATTCAGGACGTGAAAATTATAATTTTTAAGTTGTTAGTATTTTAAATTAGTAGTACGTCATGCCTCCCTTTTATACTAAAACTTGATCTCATACAATATGAGAATATATATACAAATAAAAATGGTAGTTAAAACAATAAAAAGTATTAGTCTTCACAATTAATAGTGAAATTAAATTTTGTTAAATAAATTTATTTCTTTCAAGAACTTTAAAATTGTGTCGCCTGCGACAGTTTTAAATAAATTAAAAAACGTATCTACAGAATAGAAACGTTCCCGAATGTGGGCCACGTCCACACAGTCCATGCTTGATGGTGTATGGACTGTTGCATGGCACACATTCGGGTCGTGGCTCATTATTTAAAATATAACTATGTGTCGTCCTGGTATGACCAAGACGACACCGTGTTAAAACAACTTGGTCTCTGCGACCTCTAAAACTTTTAAAATTAATTGTGTGCAGTAGTGGCTGGATCTCATGAAGTTTATTATGAACTTGGAGATCCCAACCACTCTGCCACAAACTAGAAATATATTTAAAAATTATTGGTTTAAAATCAGTAAAAGGTATATCACAGTTTATAATATTATTCTTAAGGGCATTCTTTGCCTCCTGATCCACGACTGTGTTCCCTTGGATTCCAACGTGACTTGGGATCCAGAAAAACACAACCTCTTTTCCCACAGCTATTAGAGATTTGTAAATTTCAATTATTTTTAAAATATAATGGTTTTTAATTTTGAAATTTTGAAAAGCAAGTAGACAAGACAGGGAATCTGAGCAGATAATAAATTTGCACTCGTCTGACGAAGCAACTATTTTCATGGCAAGAAGAATAGCTTGCGCCTCAGCAGTAAATACGGATGAGGCAGACGGGAGACGACGAGTCTCAACACGCTCTCCGAAGACAGCGGCCGAGGCAACTTTATCGTCATCTTTTGACCGTCTGTATAAATAGTACTTTAGTCAGGGTAACATGATTTAATTTCTGCAAAATGTTGTTGTATTATTAACGGGTTTGTTTCTGACTTTTTATGTTTTTGTAAATCAAAAATAAATACCGGTTTTGGGTTTAGCCAAGGGGGATTTCTTGGAATCCCGATTGCAGCAATCTCATCTAAATTTATACCTGAATTTTCTAAATGAGAATTAATTCGAATGCCAAAAGGTTGAATTTTGTTTGGATGTTTTTCGAAAATGTTTTGGTAAAGAGGTTTGAAAACACAGTCGTGGGCAGGGTTGCCAGGATATGCCTTTAATTTGGTTGCATATTGCAAAGCGAGCTTTATCCTTCTTTGATACAAAGAAGGCTCGCCTGCTTCTACATATAAGCTGTCTATAGGTGTGGTTCGAAAGGCTCCAAGACATAGTCGCAATCCTTGATGATGAACCGTATCAAGGATTTTGACATATGACTTGCGAGCCGAACCATAAATAAAACAACCATAATCCAATTTAGATCGAACCAGCGATCTATATAGATTAAGTAAAACGTCGCACTCAGCACCCCAGTCGGTGTTGGCTACGACTTTTAAAATATCTAATGCCTTTAGGCATTTATTTTTCAACATTTTGATATGGGGAAGAAAGGTGAGCTTTGAATCGAATATTAAACCAAGAAAAGTAGTTTCTTCCACGATTTTTATAGGATTGTTATATAATGTTAAGTTCGGGATCTGGATGCATTTTTCTTTTGTTGCAAAAATGCATCCCCACGGTTTTTGTCATGGAGAATTTAAAACCATTCTCCATTGCCCATTTCTCTATTCTATTTAAACATAACTGCAGTTGACGTTCAATATTATTCATGTTTTTTCCTCGGTAACATATGAGGAAGTCGTCAACATATAGAGAACCATTAATATTATCTTTTAAAACTTGAGCAAGGCTATTAATTTTGATACTAAATAAAGTGACAGAAAGGATGCTTCCCCGAGGATTGATTGATTGATTGATGTTTAACGTCCAGCAAGCAATATTTCAGCTATATTCAGGACGTGAAAACCATAATTTTTAAATTAGTAGAACGTCATGCCTCCTTATACTAAAACGTGATCTCATACAATAATGAGAATATACACAGATAAAAATGGTAGTTAAAACAATAAAAAATATGAAGTATCACAATTAATAGTGGAATTAAATTTTATTAAATAAATTAATTTCCTTTAAGAACTTTAAAATTGTGTCGCCTGCGACAGTTTTAAATAAATTGAAATACGTATCTGCACTATAGAAACGTTCCCGAATGTGTGCCACGTCCACACAGTCCATCAAGACATGCTTAATGGTGTATGGACTGTTGCATGGCACACATTCGGGTCGTGGCTCATTGTTTAAAATATAACTATGTGTCGTCCTGGTATGACCAAGACGACATCTTGTTAAAACAACTTGGTCTCTTCGACCTCTAAAACATTTAAAATTATTTGTGTGCAGTAGTGGCTGGATCTCATGAAGTTTATTATGAACTTGGAGATCCCAACCACTCTGCCACAAATTAGAAATATATTTAAAAATTAACGGTTTAAAATCGGTAAAAGGAATACTGCAGTTAATGATGGTATCCTTTAGTGCATTTTTAGCCTCCTGATCCACGACTGTGTTTCCACGGATTCCGACATGACTGGGAATCCAGAAGAAAATAATTTCTTTTCCCAAAGCAACAAGTGATTTGTAGATTTGAATAATTTTTAAAATGTAAGGATTTTTAATTTTGAAATTTTCAATAGCCAGTAGACAAGACAGGGAATCGGAGCAGACAATAAATTTGCATTCGTCTGACGAAGCAACTATTTTCATCGCAAGAAGAATAGCTTGCGCCTCTGCTGTAAATACTGATGAGGCAGACGGAAGGCGGCGAGTTTCAACACGCTCTCCGAAGACAGCGGCCGAGGCGACTTTATCACCGTCTTTTGACCCATCTGTGTAAATAGTACCATAGTCAGGGTAATAAGATTTAATTTCTGCATAATGTTGTTGTATTAATAAATGGTTTGTGTCGGATTTTTTATGTTTTCTTAGATCATAAATAAATATCGGTTTGGGGTTTAACCACGGAGGATTATGCGGAATTTCGATTGCAGCAATTTCATCTAAATTTATACCGGAATTTTCCAAATGAGATTTAATTCGGAGGCCAAAAGGTTGAATTTTGTTTGGATGTTTTTCGAAAATGTTTTGATAAAGAGGTTTGAAAACACAGTCGTGGGCGGGGTTGCCAGGATATGCCTTTAATTTGGTTGCATATTGCAAAGCGAGCTTTATTCTTCTTTGATACAAAGAAGGCTCGCCTGCTTCTACATATAAACTTTCAACAGGTGTGGTTCTGAAAGCTCCAAGGCATAGTCGCAATCCTTGATGGTGTATAGTATCAAGGATTTTGACATATGACTTGCGAGCAGAACCATAAATAAAACAACCATAATCCAATTTAGATCGAACCAGCGATCTATATAGATTAAGTAAAACGTCGCACTCAGCACCCCAGTCGGTGTTGGCTACAACTTTTAAAATATCTAATGCCTTTAGGCATTTATTTTTTAACATTTTGATATGGGGTAGAAAGGTTAGCCTTGAATCAAATATGAGACCAAGAAAAGTAGTTTCTTTAACAATTTTTATAGGATTATTATGTAATTTTAATTCAGGGTCAGGATGCATCTTTCGTTTATTACAAAAATGCATCCCAACGGTTTTTGCAGTGGAGAATTTAAAACCATTCTCCATTGCCCATTTCTCTATTCTATTTAAACATAACTGCAGTTGACGTTCAATATTATTCATGTTTTTTCCTCGGTAACATATGAGGAAGTCGTCAACATATAGAGAACCATCAATATTATCTTTTAAAACTTGAGCAAGGCTATTAATTTTGATACTAAATAAAGTGACAGAAAGGATGCTTCCCTGAGGAACACCCATTTCCTGTTGAAAAGGGTCAGATAACGTAGAATTGACCCTAACTTTAAATTCTCTGTCAGATAAAAAGTTTGCAATAAAGGTAGGAAGTCTACCTTTCAACCCCATATCAAAAAGATCTTTTAAAATACCATATTTCCATGTTGTGTCATATGCTTTTTCTAAATCGAAAAAGATAGACACAACATGCTCATTTTTTGCAAAGGCGTTTCGAATATACGTTTCGAAACGTACAAGATGATCTAGGGTACTTCGCCCTTGTCTGAAACCACATTGAATATGAGAAAGTAGATTGTTGGATTCTAAAAACCAGACAAGGCGATCGCTGATCATCCTTTCCATGGTTTTACAAAGACAGCTTGTGAGGGCTATAGGCCGATAGTTTGACGCTTCAGAGTGATCTTTTCCTGGTTTTGGAATAGGCACAACAGTGGCCATTTTCCAAATAGATGGTAAGTCACCAGTTTCCCAAATGTTGTTAAGAAGATTCAAAAGGCATTGGAGAGAAGATTGTGGCAGATGTTTGAGAAGTTGATAATGGATGTCATCTGGACCACATGCTGTATCGTGAGATTTGCTCAAAGAGGTTTTTAGCTCTTCCAAAGAAAACGGTGTGTTGTAATCTAGATTTTTTGACTGGAAATTAAGTTTTGATTTTTCTTTTTGAGTTTTGAATCGCTGAAAATCGGGATGATAATTTTCAGCGGACGAGTGTTTTGCAAATGTTTCGGCCAATTTGTTAGATATATCTGACTCTGATGTTAACAAGTCTTGTCCATCCTTTAAATGATGGACATTTGCTTTACTGTTTTTACCTTTAATTTTACGAATCATATTCCAAATTTTATTCATGGGGGTATGGTTATTCAGTTTAGAAACAAAGTTACGCCAAGAGGTGCGTCGTCTTTTTTTCGTTACCTTGCGAGCTTTCGCTCGAAAAATTCGGAAATGGTTAAGATTATTTTGAGTTGGGTGTTTATTAAAGCGTCGTTCGGTTTTTTCCGGTCTTTAATAGCGTCCTCACAGCTGTCATCGACCCATGGTTTACTAGGATTTGTCGAGGTCTTAGGAATTGTTTCATCAGCAATTGAAATAAGTGTTTCATTGAATTTTAAAATTGGATCAGAAACAGCTTCAAAAGCATCCGAGTTAAGTCGCTCTATACAGTGTTGTTCAAATAGAGGCCAATTGGCCTTACCAAATTTATACCGAGCGACTCTTTTTTGTGTTTGACGAGTGTAAAGATTGCAAGATAATGGGAAAGTGATCACTGCCACAGAGATCGTCATGGACTTTCCATGAGAAATCGGGCAACAGAGAAGGATCTGCTATTGTTAGATCAATAGCCGAGTATGATCCATTCCCAGGATGTAAATATGTATTAGTTCCATCATTAAAAATGCACAGATCTTCCTGATTCATTAAACTTTCAATAATTTTACCTTTATCGCTTATTGTGTTACTGCCCCATAAAGGGTTATGTCCGTTGAAGTTCCCAAGTAATATATAAGGGGCCGGAAGCTGATCAGTAAGATGTTTCAACTGATTTAAATTTAATGAAGAATTCGGAGGGATATACACAGAGCATTAAGTAATTGTTTTGTCTAAAGATATTCTAACAGCAACCGCCTGAAGATCAGTGTTGAGATCTACAGGGCTATGTAGAACTTGGTCTTTTACAAGAATGGTAGAGCCGCCAGCAGCTCTATCATTCTCGTCTACATATGTGCTGTATATAAAGTAGTTTTTTAAGGATATGTTATCACTTCGTTTTAGGTGGGATTCTTGAAGGCAAAATGCAACTGGAAGAAAGGCTTGAACTAATAAAGTAATTTCAAGAAAATTAATCTTAAGACCTCGACAATTCCATTGTATTATTGTACCCATTATGGTCTGCGAATAGGGGAATAGTTGACAGTTTTTTGGGGGCTATTCCGCCGGTTTCTGCTGGGGGATCTACTTTTAGATCCAGTATCTGGGGGTAGTGTATCCATGGGATCGCCCCAAATAGTAGTGTCTAGATAATCTAGTCTTCCAAACCTGTTGTGGACCTTTATGGGATCCCTTAGCAGTTTTGGAGTACGATCTCCTTTCTGATTTGAGTTTTTATTAGAGTTAGAAGAATTTAAATTGGAGTTGATATGTTTTGAATTTTTTTTTTGGCTGCTTGAAGAATTGGTTGAGGATTGAGAGGGTACTGAAGACGTAGCAGTAGGAGAGGGTGCTGAAGACGCAGGATTTTGTGAAGATGTAATGATTTTGTCTGTTGTTGTAACTGCTAATTTTGAAGGTTCCTGTTTGTCAATAGGCCAGGTGATGATTGTCTGCGTTTCAACTGAAGTGAGAACGCGTTTGGCAACACTGGCGGATGACGTTGATGCAGGAGAAGAGGGATTATTCGTTGTATTATACAGACAGTGAGCCTCAGGGTAAGAGATGTTTTTTTCAGTTTTTATTTTTTGAATTTCTTTTTCCTTTTTGAAATGCTGACAGTCCTTAGATGAGGACATGTAGGCTTCACCACAATTAGCGCACTTTGGAGTTTCAGTGCAGGTGAAGCCCTCATGTCCTTCATCTGCACACTTGAAACAAATCTGGTGACCTCTGCACTGTCCTTTTCCGTGGCCGAACTTTTGACACTTAAAGCAGCGCACAGGGTTGGAGATGTATGCGCTGACTTTAGCTTTGTACAGACCAATCTTGATGGATTCGGGGACAGTGGGTGTGTTGAAATTTAACAGAAAGGTGTTCAGTTTTACCTGAATACCCTGTCTGTTAGCAATAAATCTTTTTTTTTGTAACACCCTGAGACTCTAGTTCTGAACAGATTTCATCGTCCGATAATTCTGAGAGATCTTCGCCTCGGTAACGAATAATCCCTTGACTCGAGTTTAGAGTTCTGTGGGGAGAGCTAGATATTTCTAAATCAACAAGTTTTGAAAGTTTTAGTAAATTTGTAGACTTGTGTTTTCTATTACATTCAATAAGGAGGGAATCGGAATTCATTTTTGTGACGTTTTTAACGTCTCCTGCACACCATTTAATAGCTTTTTCTATGATTAAAGGAGATACTTTTGCCAAAGGTTTAGTTGGGTCTTTGCTAGATAAAACAATAAATTTAGGCCAATTTTCTTCAACAACCAATTCTTCAAGAGGAAAGTCATTTTTTCTTTTTTTTTGTACCATTTTTTATTTGAATTTCTGAAGCCAGGATGAAAGAATATGGTTCACCACCCTTGTCACCCACCCGCCACGGAGTGCCAACAGGGGCGATGCTTGTTGTCTGCGGATCACCAGCAGAAAGCATCAGGTGTTCCAAGGGTGGTATACTCAAACAGACGAATTTCTTAATGAACGCATGCCTCGTGCCCGGGGTTACCTGGCGATACAACCGTTCGAAACTCGGTCTACTTGATTGACCCATGAGCCACCGCCTTCTTAACAGCCTGTTACTGAACAATTTTGTTTGCAAGATTTACAAGACACAATCAAGTAATACGAAAGATGAAGACAAGCTTGTTAAGGGCTCGGCGTGACCAGCCGATTGACCGAACCGGGTCCATCCGCCTCCCGTCTAGTTGAAGTCGGGGCCAAAGTGGTGTATTAAAAATCGAAACCAGCTGACCCGCACTAATGGATGCAGCAGAGAGTGATCTCTCAACCACCAGGATCCCTTCTCCCACCGACACGGGTTGCAACACACGGCAAACATGTCGCCTCTATAAAGCTGAGGAAGCTTTGCCCTTCAGCCACCGCCTTCTTTGTAAATCCTTAAAAAAGCTGTCTATCAACTGGTAATAGATTTCATGGAATAGTTTGAAAAAATTAAATGTAATAGAAAAGCTAAAATGAGAAGGATTTACAAAGGGCAAGACGTGACATGCTGATTCATCGAAGTCAGGGCTAACTCGATTTCCCGTCTAGAAAAAGTAAGGGTTCAGTAGGTTATCGGGACTGTTTACCCGGCCTACTGAAATCCCGTCCTGTAATCGACACGGGTCGCAACACACGGCAAGTGTTGCCTCTGTTAGCAGACTCTTACTGCAGGCTGGGATTCTCCTGTGCCCCGGGTCCCACACGGGGTTCCTCTACGATGAACTGATCAGGGTCCGCGTCAAGTTTTTCCTGAACGTGTACCACAGAATTGGTCGGAACAACTGTCCGTTTATCTACACAGACCTTTGCAAACATAGGTATAATACTGTCAGGACCGTTGAACAGTTTCATCTTACCATCTATTGTCGTAAGCATTGTCTCAAGTCAATTTTGGCTCCTACTCGAAGTAGAAAATCAAGTTCTAGCAGCATAACATCTGCAATAGGTGCAACAAAACTATTATAAGTACCATGTCAATTGGTCGAGATGTCTTGGGGCTGACTACCGGGGAGTATACTGCATGTGTGCAGTGTATCAGAAGTTGTTTCTACGATGACGGGAGAACGGTCATTCTCCGTGGGTTCTGGACTCTGCAAATCATGCGACTCTGGCAGTACTTATTTCTTTCTTGCTTCTTATGTGATGTTTTGGAACTGGCCCATGTTTTCACTTCAATTTTGCTTAACTTAATATTTTTAATTTTTCGGCGAAAGTTTTTCTTGTGGGTCGGGTTTACGCCTCCTAGCCCGACCCTTGTTTAAAGGTTTTGTGTCTTCTGCGTTCTTGTCTTCGCCCTCTCTGCCTCTATCTTGTTTGCGCAGTTGCTTGCAATTTCTTCATACGTGTCCACGACCACCGCAATTGTAGCACTTGAATGAGCAGTCATTGTTCGGTTTTGGACTTGGCTGGGCCATTTTGATTTGCTGCATTCTTCGCAGTTCATCTTGAAGTTCCTGGAACCGACTACTCTGTAGCAAAACAAGATTCTGGGTTAACTGTGTGAGTTGTTCATCAATTGACTTGTTTTTTTGTGTGTTTTCAGTTTGGCAGTATGGTTCCTCTGGATTTCTAAAGGCATTGTTGTATTTATCTGGGCGTCGACTACCATAAATTGCAGTATCTAGGTGTTTGCTCAGCTTTACTAAGTAACACGCCTCTTCAATATCCTTTGGGTTCAGCATAGATGGTGATTTACCTGCGTCCTTGTCGTTCAAAGCTTGTAAAAACTTGGTTATTATCTGTATCTTTTTTTTTTTTCAACCAAACAACTTTTATTATCACATTGCTGTTAACAAATTGTATCTGAGATACAGCATTCTCCCAGATACCCCCTGCGTTACATCTATGAGGTATCCAGGGAAATACCCTAATGGAAAAAAAATCATTGTCTTCTGTATACATTTATATCAATATTTAAATTTTTTACCGTAAAATAACCAAAATTCTGTGAAATATCTATCAATGGAAATTTTTTTTATCTTTTTACATACATAGATCAGTATAATTGTTGTTTTACTGTAAAGTAACAAAATAGGTTCAGTGAAGCATTGTTTCACTGTGATCTTTGATACACATTGATGTACTTTAAATACACAAGGTCAAAAGCGTGCGGCTTATTCAACCCGCATGGTTTTTACTACATCGATCAAACGAGCGGATGATGTGACTTTTGGGCTAGCATTTTGGAGATTTTTTGTAAGTATATAATCATTTTAATTATGATAAACAAAAAGAGAATGATGTACAATTAAACTTATTACTTTCAAACGTCATCGCGAAAGTAAATAGCTTTCAAATTGTTGAATAATTTTAGCAATGGGTGTTTTTTTAATTTTGGTAAGTTTTGTTATGTCGGTTAAAGTTAACAATTCGTTTCTGAATGTATGAAATACGTCGATTTTTCTTTCTCTTTGATTTGAGAGATAGTGTGCTTTGTAGATTGAGAACCCTATGATGGTTAATAGCAAATTAATCCCATAATAGCATTCATCTGCAATCTTGTATCCAAAAACAAGGTTTTTTAAAGTGCAGATGTGTTCATCTATGTTGAAATATCTCAAAATTTCTTTAATTTGGGTCCAAAACTTGTGAACAAAATTACATGTCATAAAGAAATGTTGATAATCGTCTACTTGTTTACACAGTATACATTGATTATTAGGTTTTATTTTCCATTGCCACAATAGGTAGTTACATGGTAGTATAAAGTGTAGTAGTTTCCATCTAAATATTTTATACTTATGTAATTCTACATATTGTTTTATAAATTTAAAAGTATCTACAGTTCGATAATTTTTCTGAAGAATCTTATTCCATAATAAGAGGCCTAATGGTTTATCTTTGTTTCTATTGGTGTGTAGTATTTTATATATATCTTTGTTACACATATCGTTAGTTAGGTAACATGTATAGAATATTTTTAGATTTTGTTTCCTGTTTATTTTTACATTTGTTTTAAAGGATGATTCTTCTGGCAGTATGTTTTTCCAATGTTTTGGAATTGCTGTACAAATTTTATGAAATTCGCTTATCCAGTTTTGTTTATTTTTTAGTTTATTAAGAATTATTCTTTCTGAAATTTGTCCCTTTTCGTCAATGATATCATTTACATATAGAATATCACTTTTAATCCAGTTATTAAAGAACAAGCTTTAATTATTTACTTGAATGTTTTGATTTCCCCAGATTAGTTCTTTTCTTATAGTAAGAAAGTCAGTTGGATTTTTTGATTGACCTCCTTTCACTGAAACCCATGTTTTTATTAGGTTTTGATAAAACAGAGGTAGTGTATTAAATATATGTTTTTCTAACATCTTTATAGATTTTATGTTCATTTCAAATATTAATAAATTTTTGACAAATTTGTTAAAATAAAAATTGGGTATTATAGACCAGTTATCCTTTTCAACTTTGCTTTCCTGTAGTTTTAGTATCCATTTAATTTTTATTGCTTCTATATATTTATCAATGTCTATCATATTTAATCCCCCATCTAGTATGTCGCTGCATAATACTGATCGTTTTATTCTATCTTTTTTACCATTCCAAATAAATGTGTAAATAATATTTTTGAATTTTTGCAATATATCATTTGGAATTACCATGTTTGAGGCAATGTAGATAAGGTTTGGTATGATGAGAGATTTGATTACTGTTATTTTCCCAATCAAAGTAAGTTTTCTTTTATTCCAGTTGTTTAAAATTTTTTCACATTTTTCTAATTGGTTTTCAGTATTGAGATGTTGACATAATTTTGTGTCATATCCAAAGTAATATCCCAATGCTTTTATTGGGTTTATTGTCCAGTTTATATTTTCAAATTTGTCTTTTGTATGTTTAAGGGAACCTAATCCAAATGCTACTGTTTTATTTCGACTGAGTATAAGACCCGAAAAACTTCCAAAAATTTCAATAATGTTCATAGCAAGAGTTACATCTTTTAAAGAGTTCAGAAATAAAGTTGTGTCGTCAGCTAATTGACATATTTTTAAAGAGTGAGTCTTTCCATCTAGTTTGATTTCAATACCTTTTAAATTTTTGTTTTCTCTTAATTTCATTGCCATGATCTCAACTGCTAAAACGAATATTATAGAAGAGGCTGGACACCCTTGTCGAATTCCACGTAGGATCGTAAACTGTTTTGAAATCCACCCATTATTTAGTATGCACCCTTGTATATTAGTATATAAAATTTTTATATAATTTACAAAGTTTTTTTTAAAGCCAAATTTTTTAAGACTTTCTATCATGAAATCCCATTCTAGGGAATTGAACGCTTTTGTAAAATCTAAAAATAAAATTGCACCATCAACATTAAATTTCTCTGAGTGATCAATCACATCTTGAATTTGTCTTATGTTAAATCCAATATATCGATTTTTAACATATCCTTTTTGGTCAGTATGTATAATTTTGGGAAGTATAGGTTTTAATCTTTGTGCCAGTACATATGTTAACAATTTAAGGTCATAATTTAGTAAGGTGATTGGTCTATAATTGTCTAAAGATAATGGGTCCCCCTTTTTGTATATGAGTGAGATTGCTCCTATTTTTTGTGAATTAGTTAATTCCCCTTTTTCCAGGCAAAAGTTAAAAACTGGTACAATAAGATTTTTTATGTCTTTCCAGAAGGTGCGATAAAATTCTACGTTTAACCCATCAATTCCAGGAGCTCTATTAAGTTTCATTTGGAAAATTGATTCAGTACATTCCTTTTCAGTAATTTCTTTTTCACATGAAAGACTGTCTTCTTCAGGGATTGTTTTAATATTTTCTAATTGGTCTATATATTCTTTTATTTGGGTCAGGTTAGGTTTTTTTGTTGAATACAGATTTGAATAATAGTTGACTTCTAAGTCTAATATTTCTTCTTGGTTAAATGTTACGTTTTTGTTTTTGTCATAAAGTTGAGTAATGGTTTTTTTACTTTGTCTTGTTTTTTCTAATCCGAGAAAAAAGGAGTTGTTTTTTTCTCCTTCTTCAAACCATTTTACTCTTGATCTTATTTGACTCCCTTTAGCCTTTTCATTATATAGTATTTCTAATTGTTTTTCTATTTTTTCCTTTTCTAATTCAAGACTATTTTCATTTTTATTATTATTTACTTGATGTATTTTTATATCAATTGTATTGAGTTTAGATTCCAGTTGATTAATTTCATCTTTTTTTGATTTTGACTTGACTTTACAGTAGTTTATTGTGTTATCTCTAACTTCAACTTTGAAGTTATCCCATAGGGTATCAAGATTTTCATATTTATTTTGTTTGATACGAGTTGTGTATTTTTCGATGAGTTTACAAATCATATTTTTATATTCCTCATGTTGAAGTATGCTGGTATTAAGTTTCCAATACCCTCTTCCTTTTATGTTTCTATTTATATTTAATTTCAGTGACACACTGTTGTGGTCAGTATATTGAATTACAATTGGTCTAATGTCACATGATAAGCAATTTTTATATATTTCAGTGCTGACAAGAAAATAGTCTATTCTAGTTGCTTCTGTTTTATTTTTTCTACGCCAGGTATATTGGGTTTTTGTTTGATTGTTTTCACGCCAAATGTCTATTAGTTTTAGTGATTTTATCATTGTTTTTAAACCATGCACTGGTTTATCAAACTTTTTACTTCTATTTACAACTTGTGCTTTAGTGTCATTACAAGTAAGACAATCATTAAAGTCACCCCCAATTAGAATTTGACCTAAGCTGTAGGTATTTACAAAGTTTGTGACATTTTTGAAAAAGGAGTTTCTTTTTTTTGTATTATTGGGAGCATATATATTGCAAATGCAATATATGTTGTCATCTATTTCAATGTTTACTAACATGATTCTTCCCTCAGAGTCCTGGTGATAATTAATGATTGAGTGATTAAGATTAGGTCTTATCCAAATTGCTACTCCCCTAGCATTGCTTACTCCGTTACTTAATAATATTGTGCCTTCAAATTGAGATTTTATTTCATTTTCGATTTGTTCTGTGAAATGGGTTTCTTGTATCAATAATATGTCACATTTTTGTTGTTTTGTCCATTCTATTAATCTATTTCGTTTTGCAGTTTGCTGTAACCCATTAGAGTTAACAGTACACAGATGAAAATGTCTCCTAGCCATATCGTTGTAAAAAAGGTATGTTTATAGTTGTTTTAAGTTTTATTTTAAAACGGTTTATGTTTTTAACGTGAATATATTTAAACACATAACTTATCATGGAGGTATTTAAGTTAATTATTACTTTATTACATTTATCTTTTAGTTTTTTGTTTTTATTTCTTAAGTCATATTTAACATACTTCAAACATCTCCGACATACTGATAGTAATAGTAAAAAAGTACATGCATATTTAAACAAATAGTGGTGTTTGACAAAAAATTTATAAACATATATGTAAATAGTACATGTGTTGATAACATATTCATGTGTTTGCATGTCTGTGAACTCAGTTTTTATTTTGATATAAATAATCATTAAAAACATTACAAAATATACATGTATTTTGATCTAATTTTTGTGATTATAATTACATGTACCGGACTTTACAATTTTATTTTCCAGGGATGTTTTTAGTGAACACATAGTTACTAGTATTGAATTGAAGGAGTGTTGAGATTGTCTTTGTTGACAAGGTAAGTTTGTATTTTTATCTTGCATTATCATAATATGCCAACAATTAAGTCTTTTTGAATGGACTTGGTTGTCCATTATGACTAAATTTTTTGTACAATATAAGCATGTTTGCAAATTACAGATTGTAAATATATGTGAACAGTTTATGTGATATATGTCTACAGTTAACAACTCATATTTGTTATTAGTAAGAAAATCTTTACAAAGCCTCATTGAGTATATGTACACTGAGTATGGTGACCAACAGGCCATAGTTGGGGTCATCTTAGTGACTTCATATGCATGTTTAGCTGTGACTGCTCTATTGTTGAGAAGACCCACTAAACATGGATATGTGTGCATAAATAAGTGAAATAATATGTACACAAAATGGTGGCATGCATATACATATATTAGTGAATAATACATGTAGTAATAATAATGGTTAAGTAATAAACTATAGTACATTTGTACAAAGAATAATTTTCTATTCAGGATATGATGTGTTTGTAAAAGGTGTATTTTCATGTGCTGAAAATATTCGTGAATTAATAGAGTACAATATTTTTTGTCCCAGTGGTGATGTGTTTCTCCATATGGGAAGCTGTAAAAAATTTTAAAAAATATATTTTTATTTTGTAGTTTTAGAATTGTGTTATTATCTGTATCTTTACATACTTTTCAGGCACATCTCTGAAGGCCTTATCTGCCAAAGTGGACAATCGGTCAGCCCAATAATCAGACGACTCATTCGGGCTTTACCTGGCATTGTGGAACTGTACCTGTAAGGTTCCTTCCGCGTTTCCATGATTGAACACCTGTTCCATTCTCTTAAACCATCTCATAGTAGCAGATGTTCTTCTCATGCCAAATCAAGTTGGTACCATAGCGACTTGCAGCTCCTGTTAGACACCAACACAGATTGTCTCGTTTTTCATGATCTGTCCATTGTGAGGCTTCTGCATAAATATCAAACTGTACTAGAAATGCTGACCATTCTTCACATTTCTCTGTACCATCAAACGTAAGTGATTTCAGCATGGATGGAGGTTTTGCATGTGGCTGGTTCGCTCGTTGAACTTGTGGTTCTACGACGACTGACCCAGGTGTAGTAGGTCGTGGTTCCACTGCTCGTCCCTGCCTTGGATATGCTGGGGTGGTAGTCATTATCTTCATTTATCAACAATTTATCTGAATAACTTATTTTTACAAAGCTGTTTCACCACTTTGTTATATTTTCACAAATTTATGAAATTTAATGGCAAAATTGGATTTTCTATTTTGCTTGTGTTTAGTGGTACTTATAATTTACATGTGGCGATGTAATCTGGCCAGTATATCTTGTTTTTGTATGTATTTGTCACTCAAATTTGCAAAAGTATTTCCTCAAATTTCAAAATTAACAAATGATTATCTACTGAAATTTGTATACTGTGCCTCGTTTTTCAAGTCTTCATGCACAAATTTCCACACCAGTAGCAATTTCTTCCAATATGTAACCAAATATCAGTAAGTTACAACGAATGTAACACTCGTGTTTCCAAAACGGCGCTGCCAAAGGACACGTGCAAATTTGGAAACTGGAAGAATTTCAATTATAGACTGCTCGCAGCAGCAAAATATGGTGTAATGAACGGCGAAGGACGTTTTGAACCTCTGTCTATAACATTCTTACCAGTTATTCTATTAGGAAATAGTCGGGATATCACACTAAATTAATTGCTACACGTTTATGCTGTCGCTGTGTTCACTTCCGGTCAGTTGGTCATCTTAACTGCACCCGAAGGTGTCCAAAGTCCTTACACTTAGCGACCGAGAGCGACCATATAGAATTAACTACATTATTGACATTTTAAGTACACATAAGCTTATAGCGACTGAATATTTAACCTTTACATACATAATATAACTAAATTAAGTTATGAAATAATTGATCGCAAAATTACTTAAAAACTGCATGATTTTATCTTATTACTGCTTGCATCCCTGGTATCATTGTACGCATACAGAGAATGGATTCTCATATTTGACATATTTTGTTAACGTTATATTTAAGCAGTTTTTATGAAACACTATAGAATCGCACATTTGAGTAATTTCATTAACTTGTCGAACAAATGACGATTAATTAAATGTAACAGGGCGTGTGTGTTAAACGTCAAAGCAGAAAACTGTAACTACCTCTGGAAAAATATAAAGTACTGGTAACAAACGGATTTTTGCCTTTTGCAGGTCCTTCAATAATATGCCTTCTCTACTTGTTTTATTTGGTTTGTTTGTTTTTGATAACTACAAAAGAGGTCTTAGGCTTCCACAAGTGCTGCATTCCATTCAGTTTACGTCACTTCATCAATTTTTCAGCTATATCATGGCACCCAGGTTTATTGGGGGAGGAAGACGAAGTACCTAGACCACGTGGTCAATGGTAGACAAACTACCTTAACCACACAGGGCTTTAAAGTTTTGTCGTTCAAAATGTGTGATATTTGGTTATAAATCGAAAGATCTGGTGAAAAAACTAAAGACTAAATTAATTTGCCGACTAATTGACTTAGAATTCTGTGAGGATTGATAGGCCTAGCAACTGTCGATATGAAAATAGACTTGCTTCAAAATAAGCAAATGTAATGGAGAACTTCAACAATGTGCACAGTTAAGTCCATGTTTCATGTCTTGAAGCATGCATGTGATCTCTCTAAACAGCTCTATTGGAAAACAATGTTTTTACAGATCATTGCACAAAATGGTAAACGAACATCAGACAGACTGGGACAACTTTCTTGAAGGGCCTTGTTTGCTCAGCAAACAAAATCAGTCATGCACAAAGAACAGCCTGTTTTTTCCTTCTGTGATACGGAGAGGCTGCATACCCAAGCCAGCTTCCAAAAAACTTTGGAACTGATGAAGAGGTATGTTACAAAAAGAAATTAACCACAAATTTTTAATTGCAGCAAATGGTCCACAAGTTTTGATTTTAATTATACATTAATACCATTGTTTTTCTATAAACAAAAGCAAATGAATATCAAGAACACCGGTTCATCAATGGCTATTATTACTGTGGGCTATTATATTGTTAAAAGAATACATATGATATTGGTGCTCCAGATATTTTTTCCGTCTATTAGTTTTCCTCACAAGTTTTTTGTATGAAAAACTGGTTTTTGGTCGATCATGAACATTGTGTTAAATTTGGTATTCACTAAATCAATCAAGAACATGAACCTCTTAAGAGCCTGAATCGCTCACTTGATTTTATAGTGAAGATTGCATTTTCCTGAAGTAATACTAGGTCATGTAATTTTCAATAAATTTTACAGAGGACCATTCAAACAATATTGCTAGCAGAAGATATTGAAGAAGATCAACATAGATAGACGAGCTGTTCACCACTCCATCCAACCAATCGACAGCTTCCAATAAATCTTCTAACCAATCAGCAGCCTGCAGTAAATCTTCAAAACAGGCAAACAATGATCACACTGATCTCACCATATTGACCAACGTTCATGACTCCTTAAAACAAAATGGCAATGGAAGTCTGCATGAGCTAATCAGATTTGTAACTGCACTAAAATACACCAAAGTAAAGACTGTTTATGTCCTGCAACATTTATTAGTGGATTTCCCTTGTAAAATTTTATGGCAGATGTAATAATTGATGAAATAAAATGAAGAAGAAAAGTGATGTACTAGTGGTACTGGTTTAATATTGTATTTGATCAAACTAACAGAATTTAAATACTTATATTAAAACTTTAATTTATCTGTTCATAATACTGATTTATAAAAGACATCATTGACGTTATGCATGCTTTAATACTTATTTTGGGTAATGTTAGCATGTTCTTCTTAACAATGAACAGATTGACATGTTTTCAACTTTAGAGAGGTAAAAAAATAAATAAAATATTTAGGGAAGATGTGTTCTGAAAAATTTGTTTTGAAGAATTTTTTTTCGTAGACCACCAGAGATTCGGAAGCAGAAATGGATGCATTTGCCTCACAGCTAATAACACATCTCAGACACCTAATTTCAGCTTGATTTTTGTTTGTTTGTTTGAATGGTGTTTTAACGCCACTTTCAGCAATTTTTCAGCTATTTCATGGCGTCCAGTTTTTATTGGGGGAGGAAGCCGGAGTACCCGGAGAGAACCCCCGACCTGCGGTAGGAAAACTGGCAATCCTTGTCAATTAAGATTGGAGTCGAGTACACCCTGCCTGCAGTGAGAATCGAACCCGCAATCTCAGTGTTGACAGACCACGTGATCAATAGTAAACGAACTACCTTGACCACTCGGCCACCGAGGCCCCAATTTCAGCTTGATAGAAAAGACAACAGTCAAAATAATTTTTTCTTGTTTGTGTGTGTGTGTGTGTGAAGGCAGCAAGATTATTTCAACCTGTTTAAGTGATGACAGAGACACAAAGAACATCCATGTCACCTTCAAGACATAAATGAAGGCGCTTGAAACCATAGAGGCACTAGACTTTGAAATCTTAAATGATGGAGAATGCTTAAGTGATAAGGTAAATGATGTGAAATTGAAAAGAAAAACCTACTTATTGTGAAGAAATTAAGCCATCAAAACTTGATTTTATTTTATAACTATTTTATATTTTGACAGAATCATGTTTTCACATAAGCAGAGTCGAAGATTTGTAATATTTTGGTTCTACAAATTGTTTCGGGTCTGCTGCTTAATCAAGAAGTTCCTACATTTCTAATATTGACATCTGCACTACTAAATAGAATGATATGTTATACATCTGAAATACAATTTAACATTCAATATTTTATTCTATTCCTTAAACTCGATAGAAGTTTTTAAACCCATAAAAACCTTATTTGACAACGGCTCTGTAAATGAACTTTGACTGAGGGAGAGGAAAATAGTTCTTATTTTGATATTTGACTGCGCCAAACTGTAGCATAGACAGTGGATTTATTATTCAATGGAATTTTAATATTGGAGCTGTATTTAAAAAGCAGTTTCATATAGAATTTATAAATAAATTTATTCAGATAATTTATTAAATGTATTGGGTATTTTTTTATCTGATTGTTCAAAGCCTATTTCTGGACTATTTTATGGGTGTAAGGGAGTTTCCATGAGTACCCTTCGGATGTTCTAAATTTGCTAAAAATTTTATCTGACATGACACCCCGAAAATTTAATGTAATATACGTGAAATAATTCCGCTCGTTTTGAGGGGTCTCTCATTACTCAACGAAACTTGGTGCCTAAGTGAGAGCAAAAAATGTCAATAGTTTCCCCTATACAAAAATAATTAAGAGGCCGTTGTCAAGTTGAAGTGTTGATTTTTTACTGTGTTTGATAGTGTGTTTTACTACTAGTCCAGCCGCTGAAGCTGAATTGATATAATGTTCACTTTACTATGGTAAATAGCGCTAAACAATTTAAAATGGCTGTTTCTAGTCAGAAGTTTCAAGCAAAATATTCAGATTTATTGCTTTTAAATAGTAAATTGAGTAAAAATGGCATTTGTCAGATTTGGACTGGTGGGACACGAAATTTCAAAAATTACTCTTTAGGGGTCATAAATGTTACATTGCTAAATGGACAGAGAAGTAAAATGAATGTAGCAAGGTTATCTAAAATGTTGCAGCTGAATGTAATTTATTTAGATCCAAACTTGGATTCTTCCCATCTTTGCCACAACAGTAT
Organism: Limnoperna fortunei; assembly: GCA_944474755.1. Taxonomy (NCBI): domain Eukaryota; kingdom Metazoa; phylum Mollusca; class Bivalvia; order Mytilida; family Modiolidae; genus Limnoperna; species Limnoperna fortunei. The sequence goes on from OX104116.1 coordinate 71,931,020, forward strand.
GTGCATTCTACCGGAACACATTAGCCTTGAACCACGTGAGATAAACAATAACAGACAGTTGTGTTCAGCTAACAATGTTAAGTGTACAACTCAACAACTAAATGACACAACATATCCAGAGAGCATGTTAAATCTTAAAATGTTACATAAATCCTAAATCAGGTTTGTATTTTATTTGTGTTTCTGTTTATTTTTGCACGAATGACTTGGATATTCAGGACATACTGACCTGCTAACTATCCGTACTAGTAGATTGCATAATTGAGAGTAAGAAAAAAAAAGAAAATGGGATAGAAGCCCACCCTTTCCTCCCACATGCTTCTCTGTACAAGATTCAAATTACAAAATTCAGAAAAAGTATTTCTCTTGTCTATTTTTGTATGAAAACTCTTGTTACAGCTTTTTAGTAATATAGGGGAGATAATCAAAACATTTTAAAATGTAAACAAACATTAAAAAAGAAACTCTTGTACATTCTTATCCAATTTTCTTTTAAGTGATAAACCAACTTTATTAATAAAACCAAACAACATGCCATAAACAAAATATAAAATGATATGAATAAATAGATATTGCTGTGTTCTTCTGCTGAAAATACCTACAATCAAATGCAAATAGGAAAACAGATACTATAAAATTAATGCTGTACTAAATTAAATCTTTACGCAACCTGGTTGAGGGCTGTATGACCGTGTACAACTCTTACATTTAGATATCCTTTTGTACGATGCTTACAAAGCACCGGTTCTAACTGATGCTTCTTGTAATCACCTTTTAAAACTTTTCCCTTGCTTTTAATGAGTATGAAATTAACCGCTTGCTTTTTGCGAGCTTGTAACCGCAGATATTTAACCTTTACTTTTTTTGATATTCAATACTGTGGTCCTCACGTTTACGCATTTTTTGCAGGTCACGCAGAGCAAGTGAAGATTTACCAAGAGGATTACCTACAGCTTTGAGTGTTTTTAACAGTGCAAGATCCCTTTTGTTATTCACTTTTAACACTGCCGCAGCTGTACGACCTATTGCATTACGTATGTTTTATTTTTGGGTAAATAGGATGATATTGTCCTATTCACAGACTCACACTTGTTTCATCTAGTGCTGTCTGTGATATTTTCATTTCAATGAGTTCACTAATGAGCAGTTTATCTTCCTCATTAGGACAAAGTGAACCTTTTTTTAAGACCATGACTGCTCAAACCTATTGACTTAAACCACCAGCTTGTGGTTTTACCCCCTTTACAAAGAGTGACGCTCCATCTACACGTGTCACCGCAAAGACCACTATAACAGTTTACTACACTTTTTACAATTCTGGGTAAACAATTTGCTATTTTCTTAAGTTCACCATTGTAAAAAGCAAATAAATTTTTCATTATACCGTATGTCCTCACTTTAATGTCATTAGAAAATACAGTTTGAATAGCCTTTTTCTCTGCTTTTTTCATACCTGGGAACATGTCAACACTAAATTTAGCTTTTAACCATTGCCGAAATTGACTGTCCTCTGTGAACAGTATCGGCAAGTCTTTTTACAGTCCATAGAGGACCAAATAACTCATTCATAGATTCTTGTAAACCTTCAACACAATTTGCATCACCATCAGTGGTGCAGTAATCTATTAATAAGTTCTGTTTCCCCAATTTCAAACTAATTTCATAACCTAGTTTTTTCTCGCTTAAGGGATCATAAGGATTTGTATTAGCAGTGCAGTTTTCATGGTCAGGACAGACCACGTCATAACCCTTTCCTCGTAACCATGCACCAACCCAGCATAATTTATTAAGCATATGATAACCTATTATATTATGGTCATCAGTTTCATCCTCGCAAGCAATACCTATGACCTGTGAAGCATTCTGACCCATTTTATGTCGACCTTTAATGTGGATGCTTTGATAAGTACCATCCATTTGTAACTTTATTGGATTATTTTTCTGCAGCCCTAATGTCTGATTCCTGTTTTGTATACTTTGAACTATGTCATTTGTTTCTATCTCGGCAAATTCGACAACTCTGTTGCAACTTTATTCGCAATCTTTTGCGTGGTACTTCTACCGATTGGGGGAATACCAGCACTTGCCAGAATAAGGCGCACCATCATTTCCTAAATTTGAGTTTGTAATTCCTGCCTGAAATGCATAATTGATGGCCGCACATTTACGGCCTGGACCACCATTGCTTTCTATTTCCTAATAAAGTTTAAACCCTTTAGATACATATGTGCACTTAGTGCATTTCATTTCCATATCCAACCTAAACCCCATTTGGACTCTTCTTTTAGTTCAAAATTTGGAATATCACATTTTGAACTAGCATTTTTATGGGATATATATAATTCATTAATCATAGAAATAGTTAGATTTCTATCTACCATTTTATTTTCAACCTCTGTGCTATCTAAATACTTGTCTAAATACTTGTCTAAATACTTGTTATTTTTTACGAATCGGTCTTAGCAGTTTGACCGATCTAGTGCAGTTTTCAATATTGGGTATAGTATAAGACTTGCCGTCATAACTCTTTTTTGCATATAATTTAAATTCCTTTTCATCAAGACGTTGTAATCATGATGATGTTGTCTCGTCTTGTGATACCCATGTAGATTGGATGGGGGGTGACACCTGTGTAAATGAAAACGGAGATGACACGTGTAGGTGGAGATGAAACAGGTGGCGCGTGTGTAGATAGAGATAATAACTATTACCCTTCAATATGGACTCCTTTTCAGCAAAATTGGTAACTAGGGATCTCGACCTCAATAAATGCACCCGGTTACCAGCCTTAAATGCATGTTTTTTTTCTTTCGCCCTTCATTCTACAATATTTATCAACTTGTTTGCTTGTTTACAACATAAAATTATGACATCATAGGGTTGTGACGTCACAATTTGCGTGATGTGTCACAAAGGGTACTTCACAACTTTCAACTTCTTAAATTTGTTGGAAGTAAGTTTATAAGAAAATGGCTATAAAATCCTTAATATGAGTCGGATTTTAATAAATGAACCCTTTGTAAATGCGCAATTACATGATCTGTTTCTAGACTACATTTTAAGAATGTTTTATTGTGAGATTAAAACAAATTACAAGCAGAACGAAAAACATTGAGCAGAATTTGATGTGAATTTAATGGAAGGTATCTATATTTATGGAAAAATAAATAAAAGTTTAATTATTTGGGATCCTTATTTTGTATTTATTGAAAGAATATAGCCTTTTATATGTTTATAATAACATATTTATGTTGTAAAAATCAAAATAATCCTCCAGTTATAGATTTAATACCAGATGGGATATGTTAATTTTTGTTTTCATTCATGTTGTAAAGTAAAACAAAAGTAGGCCTTACAGTTTACTTTTTAAAAAAGCTGAAACTGATTTATTCCTTTTCAGATTTAGATGAAACTTTTTTGTTCGGAATATTAAGAAGAAAGAGAAAATCCAGGAAAAAAGGTGAAAATTGATGGTTGCATTTTCAATTTGACAACGGCTCTGTAAATGAACTTTGACTGAGGGAGAGGAAAATAGTTCTTATTTTGATATTTGACTGCGCCAAACTGTAGCATAGACCGTGGATTTATTATTCAATGGAATTTTAATATTGGAGCTGTATTTAAAAAGCAGTTTCATAAGAATTTATAAATAAATTTATTCAGATAATTTATTAAATGTATTGGGTATTTTTTTTATCTCATTGTTCAAAGCCTATTTCTGGACTATTTTATGGGTGTAAGGGAGTTTCCATGAGTACCCTTCGGATTTTCTAAATTTGCAAAAATTTTTATCTGACATGACACCGCGAAAATTTAATGTGATATACGTGAAATAATTCCGCTCGTTTTGAGGGGTCTCTCATTACTCAACGAAACTTACTGCCTAAGTGAGAGCAAAAAATGTCAATAGTTTCCCCTATACAAAAATAATTAAGAGACCGTTATCATTTGTGTGTATATTTTCACAGATGAGTGTCCACAATTTCTGTTGATGTGACCTAAATTTTTTATGGAATTCAGAGAATAGATACAAGTAAATTTGCTTTAAACCCTTAATAATTTCAATAGTGCCTTTTGGTATTATGTTTGAGTGAACATTTTAATTTCAGATCATAAATTCCTTTCTTGGACTTGTGAAGCTTCAAAAGAGCAAAACAGAGTCATAATTTTGTCCTTCATGAACTGCAGTGCTTTGTAATGAAGGAAAATTGAAACATTGAATGTACAAAAAGGTGTTTTTTATGTATAAAATTTGTATTGTTATTTAGAGATAGCCACATGTATTCCTATCATAATATCATGTGCATGTCTTTAAGAGATTCCAAATGTTGCAAACAGAGCATTTAACTTTATCTTATTGTTAATTATTATAAACTAGAAAAAGTTGTCATAATTGTCATAGATTTTCAAATCAATGTCTTTCTCATAATATTTACCATTGAATCTGTCATTGTAGGTATCAATAATTTAAAAAAGAGGTTTTTTACAGTCAATAAAATGATGTCCAGAATATTACTTTCTGATATTAAACTAACAGTCATATTAGAAGTACGTCATGTATAATGAATGTTGCTGTTTTGGAAAATAAGCACATCATGTTATAATTTGTATCATAATCATGTACACACACATACTCTTGCCTGTCAATGGTAATGGTAATCACTAGGTGTTAATGGAGGTAAATGTTAGACAGAGAACATTTACAGTCATGGACTCTATACAAGGACTCGGTGCAGAAAAATGTGTTGCCTTGTTCAGGTATTTAACTGCTAATTCTATTTTTATCCATATTATTTCACATATTTTTATGTTACTACAATTCTATATTTTCATCTTTATTTTAATCTTTTATACTAAAAAAAGTTTTCCATCAAAAAACAGTCCACAAACAGATGGGAACTCTTTTGGTGTTTTCACTCTGATGGAAAGAAATTAAAATGATACTTTTATTAAGGTTATTCTAGTCTAATGTTTTATTCAACTTGATTTCAAAATTTGTCCGATTCCAAACGCTAAATCATTGCCTGAGAAACTGTTTCTAACAACACTTATAACAATATGGTATTTGGCATGTTGAATATCAGTTGAGAAAATAATGTTCTTAATACAATTTTTTAAATGTTTTCAAGTACAACAAACTTAACAACAATTGTTGCTTATCATTGTATATATTTAATTTGATGTTCCTATTTCTGAATGCAGAGTATTTAGTCCAGGATGTTCCAGTTCAAGAGATGAGGCAGGTTCAAGCTCAACACTACAGACGATATGTTTAATCTAGATTTTTCAATGAGGTTAAAACGAAAACTGATGTCAGTGACATGCCTGATTGCAAAGTAAAAGGGGTTCACAGAAAAGTCCAGTACTATGTTTGTGGAAGCTGGTTCCATACCAAATGTCGTGGTTTACCCACACAAGCTGCCATTTGGGAAGAGTATGAGTGCTGCTTTTGTACAGCCATGTACAAAAAATTTAATTTATAACTTTATAATATTTTTGTTGTTGTATGTATTTGAATAATGTTATTGGTGTACATGTATCTTCACATGCCTTATCTCTTATGTTAACATTTAAATAATTCATCCTGCCTCGAAAATAAAACGTCAGCGATGTCAAATATTTTTTTTAATTTCATAATTCATACATAATGCAAAGTTATCCATCGTTTAGTACAAATATTAGTGAAAAAAAACATTTGAAGTAAGATGTAAATTTTCTGAAGAAAGGTAATAACAAAATACCGAACATCGCTGAAACTGAAAAAAGACAATAGTCTATCGACAAATCAAAGTCCGAGAAACCGGTAAACTCAAAAACCAATAACCATTAAAGGTACTACTGCAATTGCCCTGACTTGGTACAGGGAATTGGTGGGTTAATGGCATTCCAAACCTCCCGCTTCTATTACTGGAGAATGTGAGCTGGTTAGTTGATTAAAATGAATGGGTATCATATACAGGTTCAGAATATCGGCTCATAAACTTATGATTGAAGTTGGTAGATATGGGGATACCCTCAGACAGGACATGATTTGCCAACAATGCAATCTAAATGAGATCGAGGATGAAGAGCACTTTTTATTAAAATGTACAAAATCTTATTGTGAACGAAATATTCTAACTAATTTATGCAATCAAAACTGTACAAATTATAAAACGTTGAATCAACAAGAGAAATTTATCTGGTTAATGACTAATGAAAATCCCTTGATTTTAAGTGGGATTTGCCAATTTATATTAAACAATGAAACCCCACATTAAGAAGTGTTAATGCAATTTGATGTGTCTACCACACTTGTGTTCTGCATGCTGGAGAGACTAATATACATATGCAATATTTTTGCTCTTATTTTCTATAAATTATATCTTGACCATTAATATATCTCTCAACAAGTCCTTATGCATCTGCCCTTGGTCTCTTTTCCACATTTGTGATTTATCTTAAACTTGCAAATTTGGACCCGGGACAAGGTGGACCACTGTTGATTGAAATCCAATAATCATTGATTCAAACGTATTTGTAGTGATGAATATTTTGTTACTTAAATCTAGAACTCTTTCAACAACTCCTGTTGCATTTTCCCTGGTCTCTTTTCTCTAAGAATGACCCATAAAGCTCATTCTTCTAGATAAGAGACAAGGTGGAGCTCTGCTGAAATATTGTAACCTAAATACTTCTAAGTAATGTTTTTAACATGTCCTTATGCATCAGCCCTTGGTCCCATTTCCATATCAGTGGCCATGTATGTGTATATATGCATGTGTGTTTGTGTATGTATGTTTATGAATGTGTATATATGTATATGCATGTATATGTGCGTATGTATATATGTTGTTATTCTTGCTGATGTGGATCTGAGATAAGGTGGACCTATATTGTTGACATACTGAAAATATCATATTGTAATATTAATTCATCATGTATAACTTAAGTTTTTGATGTATTTTCGTTGAATTAAAAAAAAGGGGGGGGGGGTGTAACATCACAATTATAGCAGTGTTAATTAGTATTAAGCTCTCCAGCAAAACAAGCTATCCTGATGACATCATTATTGTTATTGTCTTTATTTTTTTTCCTTCTTCCTAATTCAATTGCACTTGCAATATATGTGTATACATTTTTAAATCATAATGCTGTTATGTATTGTCATTTTGCCCTTAATGGGCCCATGATTGGCTAATAAACATATTCTATTCTATTCTATTCTATACAATAGTCACTAATGGGTGTAAAACAATCATATTCCGTTTATTACAAAAATGCATGCCAACAGTTTTAGCTGCGGAAAATTTAAAACCAATTTTTCATTTTCCTTTCAACAACACATCAAAAAGATCTTTTATAATATCGTATTTCCCTGTTGTGTCATATGATTTTTCTAAATATAAAAATATAGACACAACATGTTTATATTTTGCAAATGCGTTCCTAATATATGTTTCAAAACGCACAAGATGATCTAGGTACTTCGCCCTTTCCTGAATCCACATTAGATATTCGACAAAAGGTTGTTGGATGCTAAAAACCAGACAAGGACATAATTGATCATCCTTTCCATGGTTTTACAGACAGCTTGTGAGGGCAATTTCTTTCAAATTGTGCATTTTAGAATAACATTTTTTTTAATAGTACATGACTCTCTGGTAGGTTTCACCTGACGTAGACCTCAATTTCAAGATTCAGTGAATGCGTTAAAGGTTTTAGTTTAAATCTTTTTTTCTTTATTATCAACATAAAAACCTAGGAAGAAACACTAAAAATAAATTAACAAAATAATTAAATGATACGCACAGCAATGGACACCAATAAAATGAAGCAAGAAGTTTGTCCTCAAAACATTGTTGATGGAAGGTAGGTTTTTATGAAAAAATTGATATTTATTTTAAACAATTGCAAGAAATATTTGTAAGCATGTGCTAACAGTGCAATAATGTATCAATGCCACTTCCAATGGTTAAATATGAATTATCTCTACAGCTCTGTTTCTGTATATTTTGTCTGTGTAATATCCATGCTTGTTACGTTCTTCACTGTTGACTTGAAATCAAGTATGAAATCAATTTAAGTGGAATAAAACATCAGGATTAAAATGTTATGTTTTCCTCTTTGTTGCTTATTACAGGGTAAAATAATGCTAAATGCACCGAATAAGAAACCGGAATATATTGGAACAAAAACACAAGCTGCAATATGTTCTGTCTTTATTTTCTTTGGATAATAAATAAATAAATGTAAATATAAATAAGATGAATGACCTTATGCATAAGATTACAAAAAGAGTATATATGGAGAAATATGACTCCCTTTGAGTTAATAAAAGCTATCAACTTCATTTGCATTGAACTAAATGGAAAGCTTCATTTAGAAGAAAGACAATTACATGTAGCAGGCTCTGTGTCAATTAGGAGTTTATGAACTTGAACTGGGTAGACTGGATTATGAACTAAAAAGTGTTGAAAGAACTTTCATGAAGCTATTGGCATTTGATGTTGCAGAATGTGAAAGAATTTTATACTGGTTGTGTAATATCCAGCGACCAATATTTCAGTTTTATTCAGGACACATTTTCATTAATTTTACTGTTGCTTTTAATAATAAAACCCGCTTTGAATTAAGCTCAATTGATCTTGTATTATGCTAAACGGACCCATTGTTCTGATCCCTTCTATTCATTTCAAGTCTTTGGTTAGATCTACAAGGGATCCAAAAGCTGCACTTAATGACTTTCATTCAGGAAAATTTTTTTAATATTCAACCCAAAAAACGGTTGCTGCTTTCAGTTTTAATTAACAGAAATAGCTCCCTTCCCAAATAAAAAGTAGAAACAATAATTTTGGTGAATAGACAGCTTTCCCAGAAGACCATGATATGCCTGTTTTCATGTACAGACAAGAGCTATACACAACATGGAGTAAAAATTCATCTGCACTGTTGAGATACATTTCGTCAAACTTGACATGTTCACCCAAAAAAAGAGTAATGTGTTAAAAATCTACAAAATAAAAGAAATTCATTACAACAAAAAATAAATGATTGGGAGCTCGCATCTTTTATATAAAAAAATTCCCATAACTTCATCAACTTCATAGCTAAAACTCAAAATTTAACAAAAGTATACAGACCATGAGGTAGCCTAAAGAAAATCTGTTACTCCATTCTCAAGATACAGTGACTTATTGATAGACAAACTTTGTACACCATAAAATGTGTGTCATACGAATTGCTGAAGGTAGCAATAAACCCAATTAAAACAAAGAAAATATATTAAAGATGTTTATTCCACAATAAAATAAGTGTAGGGGTAACATGGGTGAATGTAAGATTTTTTTGGCCATATTTTGTTTAAAAAACCAGAAAATAGGTAATAAAAGAAATAAAAATAGGAAGGATATGAAACCTAAATTTAGTCATACAACTTTATTTTAAGTTTTTATTTTAAATGTGAAAATTCATTGAACATTAAGTAAGATCAATACAGCTGAATATTGGTTTTAATATAAACATATGAACATATAAATTTACATTAATGCACAAAAAGTCCAGATATTCTAAATTTACATTAATGCACAAAAAGGTCTAGATATACTTAATTTACATTAAAGCACAAAAAAGTCCAGATATAATTTATTTACATTAATGCACAAAAAAGTACATAAATGTTTTCTTGAAGTAGTAAACGCAACAAGTTTGTAAAAGTAATACAAATAAAAACAATATTGTTCATATAAACGACTCTCAGATATAGTAGTTTAGTATAATGTAGTTTTTTAATTTTCTCCAATATCATTTGCACTATTATTGTTGCAGAAGTAATGCTATTTGTCTTAAATTTCCCTATGTGACATCTGCTTCTTATTATCTTGGTTCTATCTGGAGCTATCTTGTCAGATGTATTGCTGCATTCAGGAAGACAGTAGTATTTTTACCAGTACTCAAACAAACATAGTAAAATGAAATAAAATAGAAAATGTTTCCAAAACTTGACCTTTTTGTATATTTTCCCTTGTTAAATATACCCCACCCTATAAATTAGAAGTGGGGTGATATATAATTTTTTTGCTCTCACCAAACAAACTATAAAAGTTGCCTTTTGATAACTATATGTAAGGTAAAGTCTTTCAACTGTCCCCGAAAAACCCAAAAGTTCCCATTGTATATCTGCACTACAAAAGGTGTCATTGAATTGATGTATAAAACAAAATCAGGTTTTTTTCAAAATGAAAGAAAATGATTCAATTCATGATGTGTTTTTCTCCTGATGCCAATGTAAGTAATTGAGAGCATATAGTGTCTTTTTTAGTTTCTAACATCATTTGGTCATCTGGTAGCATGTAGCAATTGCATCACATCTAAAACTTTAGTGGACAACTATGATATAAAATTCTGTCTTACCTGTTTTTTTCATGTGTGTCTTATTAAGTGTTGCTAATGCAGGTAAACTACTTATATACCAATATAGGAATTGATAATAACCCCAGGGGTTTGCTCTTGAACAGAGTGATTGTTAGAGTTTCTTGAAATCTGAAAATAATATAAAATATTTTATTAGGTTTTGATACATTATATAACAATGAAAACAAAAATAATAACATTCAATGACATTTAACAATTATTATCAATTGCCAGATTTGTCAGTTTCTGGCGTTGCAAGAACATGTTTTTCCACTTCCTCTTTATCCTCTGTAATTGAAAAAAAAGAAGACACTGGAAAAGTGCCTCATCATCACTGTCTGGAAGCTCTATCTATTTGTAACAAAAATTTTATTATTTGAAAATACGTATTGATGTCTTATAGTAGTTGGAATTATATATTTTCCAAAAAAATATGATATCTTTCGTGAAAATTTATAAAGAGTTTTACAAATGGACTTGTTATAATTTATAATATTGTTTAAATTGTATTTAATTGGCTCTTATTAATTCAAAGTAAACCACTTTCTGTGAAAAGTAAACTGAAACAAAACACTTATCTAGTATTATTTTTATCATTAAATATTGACAATTATCAGGAAATGAAAGATATAGGTAAAGCTGAAATTTTTGTTATGATATGTGAAACAAATTATAAGCATGCCTGTGAAGCTACATGTACATTTATGGATAGAGTTGTCGTATCAGATGCCTATGCTTCTTGGTGGTCATCCTGAATAATGAAAACGGTAAAAGTTACATAACATTGTTGCAATTAAATAGTATGAGATGAAATTATACATTTATTTATTTTTGAAAAAATATTAAAACTTTTGGACTTTTTATCTCGTATAATCTTTGTACAATTCATATTTAGGTATAAAAAATTCCTTTTATGTCATTTATGTAGTAATTTTGTGTTAATTTTAAGATATACTCATGTTTGTTAAAAGCAACTTAATGACAGTTTAATACATTAAAAAATCATATCATGCCTTGGTAGCTATGGATGTTCTGGCTTTTGATTGCTGCATTCTTTTTTGCTCATCATCCTGGGTAAAAAAAATCTATCTTTTAAAGCAGATTATTACAAATATAAATTCTTTAAAAAAAAACTAATTTCAAAATCAAATACAAGTCATGTAGCATTGCAAATTTTTTCTCACATGTCTAAAACATGTTTTCTTACTTACATCTGGACAGCAATGTTAATTTATTTCTATTTTAGTATTATTATTGAAACTTTAAATATAATATGATATGAAGAAGTATGAAATGCAAATTTTAAATATAAATTTCAACTGTAGTAAGGCAGTATTCAGCCTTAAATGGACTATATACAATGTGCAAGGAAAGAAAACATACCTGTGAAGTCTCATCCTCAAACATCTTTGAAAAATATTCGATGTTTCCTAATATTTTGGGTAAATCCATTTCTAATGTTTCAATATTTTTTTAATTGTTTTCGATTTCTTGTGTATTCATCTGTAAATGAGCGATTTCTAAATCATTTGAAAAGTTGTCAAACTTATTCAGTAGTTTATCCAAAGTTATTACGATTTCATAACTTAAAATGGCGTTAAAATTATTTAATGCAGCCTTTGCCTTCCTTGCTGATCTTTGTATAGATTTAACTGAATCTGTGGTCTTATATGGTTTATTTTTTTATTGTTTGGAAGTTTCTTATTGATTTTAGTAAATTGTCACTTTCACTTCTAACTTTATTGATTGATTTATTTATGTTGCCCAGGTTTCTGAAAAACAAAACATAATTATTAGAATTAAAATATCAAACTGACAAAGAAACATACTACAATGCTATTTATGATTTGCGCATGCAATTTATGGACTGAGATATCAGAATTCTAGGTCTTGTTTAAATAGGATGTGATAGATAGACAAATGTATACTATTACTTTATCACTCAGTCTAAAAATAAATGGGAATTATCTATAAAAAATAATTTAGCAAATCATATGAACGGCAAGTAAAATTGCACTATGTTTCTCAATCTTTGTAATAATTTGATGAATATTTGTGAAACAAAAACAAAGCTTAAATTTAATTGCTGACATGACTATATAATAACACACTAATTCCAAAGTAATTAATTTCGAAGTAAGAAAAAGCTGTAATTCTATATAACATGCCGTTGATTTTATTTCAACAATAGATGTGTATTTAATGAACACTTTGACCTGCTAATGATTGTATAATTGTAAACGGGCCTCGCTGGAAGAGTGGGCCAGTTAGTCATCAACTAAACCCTGAAGTTGTGGGTTCAAGCCTTACTGATAGATTGCTGTCAAAGGTCTAGATCGAATACTTTTGGTTTTATCTTTCTACTTGTAACCAAATATTGTCTCCTTCTCGGCGTTCTTTTGAAGATATCAGAATTAATTGTTTGTATAATAGAATTCAATTCTGTAATTTGTTCAGTTACTTTTTTGTCTTGGTCCAAATATTTATCACAGTTTTTCAGTTCCTTTTGCATATTCCATTTGTAAATAAGAAAATGGGGGACAGTCAAAGAATTTAATTTCTGCATTACTGTATTTCTTTATAATGTCAACTGCTCTATGGTACTTATGTTAAATATTGTTAACAGTAGAAAAGATACTTTCCTTTTTGGTGTGCAATGTCACATGTACCACTTCAGAAATAAATTAGAATGGAGGAATGCCGTTGCATTCCTTTTTCAATTCTTTGTTCTAGAAGATAAACTAAATCTTTTGTTCAGGCTCCTCGAATAAACCACAACTGAAAAGGAAAATTGTAATTCGGACATAAATTCTCTAAGACAGAATCCTTTGCTATCCAATACCAGAATTTTATTTTTACACTGTCTAATTTCTTCTATGGCTCAGCTTTGATATATTTCAAACATTTTTGCACACTCATATCGGATTAATAAGCAAGTACAACTGATGTCTTATACTAACACACATGCACTGTCACAGTGATTTATAAAATTTAAGACCATAGTAAAGTGCTCTCGATCAATGAAATTGTCCCATTTTGTATGTCTTATTCATGAAGACCGTGACATATTATCTTTTGTTCAAAATTAGTCTGCTTAACACATAAACTTGCCTGATGCTCATTAAATAGGTGTAAAAATTGTAAGCTGAAATTCAACAAATAAAGAATGCAGACATATTCTGAGTCGGTAATACCCCATGTTATTAATGACATGAAAGTCCGGAGATCTTCATGAATAGGACACACAAAATATGACAATTTCATTTTCGAATTTTTTCGAAAAAAAAACAACAAACCAAAATAAAGTTTTGCACAAAATATACGATTGATTTGCATGAAATTGAAATATGCAAATCCTAAAATAGTACTAATCACCATCGGAAATGATTCCTATAATTGTTTACTAGTAACGTTTTCAAAAAATTGTGGACGGACAGACAAACATAATGAAAACTATAAGGTAGGACCCAAATTAACTTACATTATCTTATTCCTTTAAGGGGAGAAACCACTAATCCAATTCTTTAAGATTTTCTACTAAATTTGTTATTTGTTTAATTAGAGCAGCTCTTTTACCTCAAGTGGAACTTGAGCGACATCATATATATCAAGAATCTTACGTGACAGGCCCAAGTTCTCTCAAAATTTCATGACCTCTTTAAAACCTTCCAAGAGAAAACCAGCTTCAGGGGTAAACCCCACTCTAAAAATAGAACTTTCTTTTCAGAAAATCTTGGTATATAGGTGATGTAGTGAATGTGACATAAAACATACTAAACACCATTAGAAAAGAGCATGTTAGGACTCAAAATCTCTAATATATTCACCTTTCAGAAAAACTTTCATTCATTAAAATCCAGTTAGTACACTACGATAAACGGGACTATTTTGTTTGTAAGTACTATTTTCTTATATGTTCTAAATTTGATTGGTCCCCTTAAGTGCCTTGACACCTAAATTTATATCAAATATAAAAAAAGTCTCCTTCAAAATTGCAGTTTAGAATCATAATAGATTTTAAAATTGTATGCATAAAAATGAACATTTTATGGAATTTAAAAGGAAAATGAAGTACTTTTTCAAGCTTGGTTGCATGGAAAATGGATTGTCTTTCCCTCTGCATCTTCTCTCTAGAAGGTTTATCTTGTTTATGGTAAATTTAACCTATTGTATTAGTAGTTGCACTAAAAAATGGCAAAATCTAATCATCTATTATTTGGTATCATGATTGCTATAATCTCTTGAGCACTTTACAATGGTCTTAAGGATGTATTCTTTTGAGCATTTTGACGTAAATAAGTTTCCATACTCTCGAAAAAGGAAGGGAGATAAGTACGGATGACGTAAATATTGATTTTCATGAACAATCGGAGGAAATTGCAAATGCTTTAATTTAATTGTACAATGCGACAAAAGGACCCATTCGTAATGTTTTTTAACGGTCATTTGTTTTTTGGAAAACATTTTCGACATTGTCGTATTTGAATCGCCGAACCGGTAGAGCCGGGAATGTAAACAAAAGAGCAGACGGCTGTAAGTATATTTTATTTATACCGTGTAATGTATGAAGCCAAAGAAATTTAAACAAGGATTTCAGTCAAAAAAACAAGAACGCCTCGAGAAGATAAAGGCATCTATAATGACTTGACCGCTGACACAAAAAATCTAGAGCCTTGAAAGCGGTCAAATTAGACCACTCATACTTTTGTGTGACAGATAATGCTGATATTATTATTAAAAAGTAGCAACACAAAAGTTTATAGCTTCTGATGAATGGAGTCAAGGTCGGCGAGTGGTTGAACTCGACGTTTTAGCTAAGGCGTTGTCAACGTGTACAAAATGTGGCCTTCCACTTCAACTAAGCCACACAATATCTTGTAAAACTTATGGTCTGTCAGCCATACTGAAGGTTTGGCCCCCATATTAATGTGTGACAGTGTACTGTAGGGAAGCATTTGTCAAATTTTCAAAAGTTCATGCATTTACACATCAATGAATCTACAAAATATTGCATTCAATGTGTAGCCAGCTGGTGTCTCATTGTTTTGTAATAGATGTAAATGTTATCATGTACATGTTGTTTTTATATAGAGCAAGAAGTCTTTTAAAAAAACTAAAGAAAAATTTTATGAACAAATGTACGTCCCTATTAAATACAATGTCATTTTCTCTAATCCTCATAATAGTTAAACGTTTTATTGTACATGTATTTTGGTTAACGATAAAAGAAGCAATAAAAAAAAGACTCCAGGTACATGTAGCACATACTAAAAGGTCAATTGTTTAATTAAAAACTTAGTCTAACTCTTTAGATTAAGAGCATTTGGTATTATATGAAAAAAAACATGGTTTAAAAACATGTAAAAACTTGCGTATATGAAATAAAATGGGGGAATAAAATATGGACCAATGAGACAAGATTTTTAGGGGGCGATTTACTATTATTTCCCACTGTTTCTTCACAGGTGATTTTTTGTAAACTACAGAATTCCGGATAAGTGAAAGATTTCCAATTTCTCTAATCGTATTTGAATCGCATGATATTTGACAGAATATGCATAGTAAAGAGATTCACTACGCTTGCATATTATTATATATCCAAGTGTTTGTAATAATGCATACATATTTGGGTCTGATATACATGTACATCAGTTACCTGTTGATCTGTCCGAAGTCAGTGGTAGTGACAATGGCTATGTAAATCATTTCAGCAGACAGTCCCTATTTCTTTGATAATAAAAATGTTTACCAATAAATGTAAATTAAAGATATTAAATTAGATTTTAAAGATTCAAGGTCTGTACTTTGTTATACTGTATTAGATTGTTTATATATAAACGTTTTTGAATTTTTACTCCCCCCAACAGAAATTTTATTTTAGTAAATTTTTGACTCTGAGTGACCTCTATTTATACATGAGACCAAGTTCTTGGTTACAGTCCATATCTTTAAAACATGTACAAATAATTTTGTGGTGCATTATTGCGGAGGGTGTCTATTTTAAGAAAAATATAGTTGTGTGTGCTCCGACCTTGGCGGATTTAATAAGACGTCATAAGAAAGAAAACTGTGCGGACGCTAATTCCGTCTTTGCTTTGAAATTTTTTTACGACGACTATTTGGGACATTTCCTACACTTGGTGGCTACTGAATCACCAATTTGAATAGGTTAGTTTATATATAAACGTCTAAAGAGTCTACCAACCAGTAAAGCTTATTAAGTATCGGATCGACAAACATGACGATACAGCATAAACAAAAAATAATATACAAGTCTAGAAGATTAGATCTTCATAACAATAGAATCCCGTTTAAGTTTATTGAAAAGTTGCCGGTCTAATATTAAGCAGTTATAAATTGAAATTAAAGACGATATTTCAACCAGACTGATATAAATATTAATAGATTCAGAAGCAGCAGACGATAACACAACGAATACCACTTTTTAATCGCTTTTAAGCGTTTCCAGCTTAGCCGTGATCGCTAAAGCGTTGCGTTACGACACACAGCAACTCAAGTTCGAATCTCCAGTTTTGTCGTTTTTAAAAAAAATTTTTGCAACATAACTTTAGATTTGTTTTATTTTAACAGTTTAAATTTTACCATTCAGTACAACAAATAACAAATATTTATTTGTCAAATATAGCAATGCAAGATCATAATTACGCGGATCGGTCATCGTAACAAGATTGCTTTTTAAGTTATATTAGGCCACACCAAATAAATTTCTTGTTCTTGTTTAACGAAATCGAAAAAATAATATTAAAAAAAAATTTCTGCTCCCCGCTCCCGGAAAGTAATCCGGAATTTATTGCTCCCCGCTCCCGGAAAGTCATCCGGAATTTATTTTTTATTTTACTCTTTGAAATCGTAATCTTGTGAACCCTAAATGTAACGTCCGTTTTATTGCATCACAAACAAAGATATTGATTTTTTTTTTAAAAAAGGAAAAGAAACAATCATACTGTTTTAGTAGTGTGGATACTTGTCATAAAGGAAGGCATGGTTGTCCAAAACACGGCGATTTATTTCAGTGGTGATGCGTTGGCACAGCTTTTTCAAAGATGTGTCAAAATCAAACATTTCGACCTTAGCGCCGACATAATAGACGTAAAACGAGGTTACAGGAACATTTAAATATATAAAATGTGAAATAAAAGTTCGTGAGTAATTTTTGTATTTATAGTAGATAGGATGTTGGAGCAGAATTGCCAGATGGATGACCAAAAAAATTAATTCGATTGACGCTTCGAAACTTTTGGTTGCAACAGCATGGTGAACATATAGCCTCAGTAATGAAACACATTCGATTTTTGTTTATCTCCACCAAGATAAAACAAAATGACCACAGAAACTACAATGCTTATTTAATTTGTTGACATTGTTGAAAGGGTTGTGATATGTCCCCAAAAAAAAGAAAATGAAATGACTGGTAATGGTTGTTCAGTGCTATTTGTGGAAAAGTTAAAGTAATTTTTATTAAGAATCAGCATATAACTGTTTAAACTGGTTGTTGTCTTATTGTCATGTTTCATATATCTATGTTTTCTAATGGCTTGCATGGAACTTGAATTTTTTCTCTCAAAAATTGAACATTGGACACCGTGTATCTATAATTTTGGATTGTTTTTGGTTGTTCGATCAAAAGGGAAAGTCTCACTAAATGCGAATATGACAGCAAACACAATGAATGGGATATAACTTATTTTATGACATTTTAAATTCATTCTTTTAGAAAGCTTCAATAAATGATGTACAGTGTAGTCAGTTGTGCATTTTAAATAAGGTCTAAAAATTTATTTTTGCAAATGAAGATGTGACATGCATTCTTTTGCTTCCATCTGTCTCTAATGCTTTGAAAGTCATATATGTAGTATGTTGTATATGACCTACAATACTGAATTGTTTAAAAGGTGCAATTGATTGTACATAATTTGAATGATGAACCCATAATTACAAAATACAATTCATTTATTCAATTACATGCTTTGGTAAACTTAAGTAAGCATAGTATTCCCAATTCTGAAAGAAAATCACAAAGAAACTGAATTTTGCGAATATATTCACTGATGAAAGTACATTTTATTATTTAAAAAAAAATTAAAATTACCTGTTGATCCGTCCGAAGTCTTAAAAAAAGTTATCGCTCGCTTTAAATGTTTTTGTTCGCCTATGATTTTTTGAAAATCCAAATAATATTAAAATTATTATTTCGTTCGCTCGCCACATTTTAAAATGACAATAATCCAAAGAACAAGAAATTAAATTGGTGTGGCCTTAAAAAGGTTGTCACACCAATATTAAGCAGTTTTAAAGTGAACAACATACGCTAACAAAAAAAATCAACAGAACTAATGTAAATATGACTTAATAAAATAACGACTGTGTCAACGGAGCATTGATCACATAAGCGTTGCATTAAGTTGCAGCAGAAAGTTTAATTCAATCTCTATATGTACTATTGAATGATTGAAATCTGGGGTAAATGATCATTGCATATGAACACGACCAAACTTTGATAGAAATTAATTATTTCTTTTTCCGGATATGATGTCTGTGCCATAAAGAAATGTCCAAATGTACTATTAAAATCACATTTGTTTTTAACTAAAACCCACTTGAAGGCTTGTAATACATTCCATTTTACCTAATGATCATACCTAAACTTCTGATTAAGGTCCATATCTCAGCAACTACAAGTTGTAGATGGCTGTTATTTGATCATTTGTTACATCCACTCCACATTGGAATTAGGTCACCTTGAAAGTAACTGTAATTCAAAGAGGGTGCCCTTAAGTTTTCATTTTGTTTGTCTGTCCGTCAACACTTTTTGTGAACATTAAAAGTCAAAATGACAAAGAAGAGGCATGACTTTACACCGTGGTTCGCTACCATTTAAGGATCTTATTTGAAATTTGTGCTAATCCATATTGTTGATAAAATTAGATGTTTTTGCCTACAGGGCTCTTGCTGACTTTGGCAGAATTTAAATACAGTAAAATTGTAGTTCGTCTACTATTGATCACGTGGTCTGACAACATTGAGATTGCGTGTACTCGACTTCAATCTTAATTGACAAGGATTGCCAGTTTTCCTACCGAAGGTCGGGGGTTTTCTCCGGGTACTCCGGCTTCCTCCCCAATAAAAAATGGACGCCATGATAAAACTGCTGAAAGCGGCGTTTAACACCATCAAACAAACAAAAACAATAGAATAAAATTAAAATAACTATAAAAATAATGTATTCAAAATATATGAATAGTAAGCCATAGGATAAGCTTTTATATAAAAGGCAGTCATTTTCATGTTTGTGACACCTAAAATACCTATTGGACAAAGTTATGCTAAAGATTCCTCTAGACAGCTCAGCATCTGATATTACATGGATAACCAAACAAGGAAATCAGCTATTCCATTATGGAAAAAACGTTGAAGCTAAGAGAATACATATGAATAGGACGATTTCCTGACCTTTTTATTCAACCAAGAAAACTCCATTAATCTTTATGGACATAGCATAAAGACATGTGTTATTCAATGCGTTAGAAAAGGCGGAAAAGATGGAATATTCAAATCCATTGTTTCTTCATTTATGGACACAAAACTTCTGTTAAAATCACAATTTCTTGGTTTGCCCTCATATTCCCAGCAGTCATTGGTTACTAAATTTCTCAATGAGGAATAGTATTCACATTAATAGCCTTGCTCAAGTTTTAAAAGATAATATTGATGGTTCTCTACATGTTGGCGACTTCCTCATATGTTACCGAGGGAAAAATATGAACAATATCGAACGTCAGCTGCAGTTGTGTTTAAATAGAAAAGAGAAATGGGCAATGGAGAATGGTTTTAAATTCTCCACTGCAAAAAGTGTTGGGATGCATTTTTGTAATAAACGTAAGATGCATCCTGATCCAGAATTAAAATTATATAATAATCCTTTCACAATCATATTTGATTCAAGGCTTACCTTTCTTACCCATATCAAAATGTAAAAAAAAAATAAATGTCTTAAAGCATTAGACATTTTAATAGTCGTATCCAGCACCGACTGGGGTGCTGAATGCGACGTTTTATTCAATCTATATAGATCGCTGGTTCGATCGAAATTGGATTACGGTTGTTTTATTTATGGTTCTGCTCGCAAGTCATATGTCAAAATCCTTGATACTATACACCATCAAGGATTGCGACTATGCCTTGGAACATTAAGAACCACACCTGTAAATAGTTTGTATGTAGAAGCAAACGAGCCTTCTTTGTATCAAAGAAGAATAAAGCTCGCTTTCCAATATGCAACCAAATTGATGGCTTATCCCAACAACCCCGCCCACGACTGCATTTTCAAACCTCTTTATCAGAGCATTTTCGAAAAGCATCCAAACAAAATCCCACCTTTTGGCCTGCGGATTAAATCTCATTTTGAGAATTCAAGTATAAATTTAGATGAAATACCTGCAATTTAAATTCCACATAACCCTCCTTGGTTAAACCCCAAGCCAATATTTATTTACGATCTAAGAAAACATAGAAAATCTGACACAAACCCATTTATTATACAGCAACATTTTGCAGAAATTCAAATCTTGTTATCCTACTATAGTACTATTTATACGGATGGGTCAAAAGACGAAGATAAAGTAGCTTCAGCCGCTGTCTTCGGAGAGCGTGTTGAAACTCGTCGTCTCCCGTCTGTCTCATCTGTATTTACTGATGAGGCGCAAGCTATTCTTCTTGTGCTGAAAATAGTTGCTTCGTCAGACGAGGACAAATTTATGATCTGCTCTGATTCTCTGTCATGTCTTCTTGCTATTGAAAACTTCAAATTTAAGAATCCTTATATTTAAAAAATATACAAATGTACAAATCCCTTGTAGCTTTAGGTAAAGAAGTAATGTTTTTCTGGATCCCAAGTCATGTGGGGATCCATGGGAACACGGTCATGGACGAGAAGGCTAAAAGGCCTTGAATAACGATTTAATTAATTGTGCAATGCCTTTCATTGTTTTTAAAGCACTTATTTTTAAACATATTTCTCGTTTGTGGCAGAGTGGTTGGGATCTAGAGGTTCATAATAAACATAACTTGATCCAGCCACTACTGAATAAAAATAATTTTAATTGTTTTAGAAGTCGTCGAGACCAAGTTGTTTTAACCAGATGTCGTCTTGGTCAAACCAGGATGACTCATAGTTATATTTTAAATAACGAGCAACGACCCGAGTGTGTGACATGCAACTGTCCATACACAATCAAGCATGTCTTGATGGATTGTGTGGACGTGGCCCACTTTCAAGAACGTTTCTATACTGTAGATACGTATTTTAATTTGTTTAAAACTGTCGCAGGCGACACAATTTTAAAGTTTTTAAAAGAAATTAATTTATATAGCAAAATTAAGTATACTGCTAATGGTGATATTGCTTACTTTTTATTGTTTTAATTAAATTTGTATATGTTTATTATCATACTATTGTATGAGATCTTGTTTAATATTAAGGAAGGGATATAAAACGGACTTTTATAATCAAATAAGTTGATTTGTTCTAATTATCACGTCCTGATTATAGCTGAAATATTGCTTGCTGGACGTAAAACAACAATCAATCAACGAGGAATATGCTGCACACAATGCAATAGAATTATCAAGAAATGAATCTTTTCAGTGGAGCAAGCTTTGTTTTCTTTTGTAAGCTTGAAGGTATGAAACTGCATCCCTAAAGTGCCTTCAAAAGCAATGGCAAAGAAAGTAGCTTCAAGTGGTTTGAACTATGCTGCATTAAAGTTAGCTTATTGAAGAAATGAACTGGATGGTATTAGGCAAGTTTTATCCAAACAATGTTTGGGAAAAATTAGAGTTACTAAGTGTTCCAAGATTATCCAGTAAATATGTATGCACTTTCAAAATGTAATGAGTGAAAACTAACTTACTTGAAAAATCTTGATTGCAAAACTGTACAACGGGTTATTATCGAAGGGTAAATTTTAACAATTTTAAGAGTAGAACGCACCTCAAAAATGTGTGTGGGTTAAACTTCCCACTGCTATACACTATATAAACCATACAGTTTCATGAATATATATATACATGTCAGTGAAATTATTTTTAGACTTTACTGAGAACTATATTTCTGGCATTTATGATCCTAATCCAGCCTTTCATGAGAGAGGGGGACTAAAGATCTATCATTCTGTCCATCCATACATCTGTAATAGGTTTTTGGAGCTTAATTTGAGATCCTACCGTTAAACACCATCAAACAAACAAACAAACTTAATTTGCGAGCACCTTTTAATTATGGAATTTCATAAAAGCTGGATAGTTGATACTAACTTTATAAGGCTAAGAAGGTCCCTATAGCTTTTGGGGTCAGTAGGTAAAGGTTTTGACCTACATGTACAAAGCCAAAATCAAAAGTCATAGACTTCATAAATTTTGAAAACGGGGTTTCCAGATGTTCCATGGCATAATATTTGAACAATTCAAAAAAATTTCATAAAGATTACAGAGATGTTTACCCTTCTGGAGCGCCTGAGTTTACTTTTGGTGCTTATTTATTTACAGTTGTGTGTTTTTATGTTGTCTGTTGTTTTTTGTGCTGTTTTCATTTGTGTTTACCGGTTATGTCATGCGGTCTTAAGGCATTTGAATGTCCTATTGCTACCCATCTGCCTCTTATGTCTACAGTTTATAATTTACATGTGCATGTACTTCCTGTTGTAATGAATTTTTTTGTGCAGGAAACATAATTGTTTACCTTAAACTTTTGAAAGCTCCATTAATGAACATCTTTCATAGGATGAATTACATGTAATGATAATCAAAATAAATAAGTACTGCTTACCCTTGAAGTCTTGTCAGACCAATATAAAAAATATCCTAGATTCTCATCCCCTTACACCCTAATTCTTCCAGCCCCTGAAAAAATTATTTGACTCTTTATGCAAAACCATATTATTATGTACGTAGATGTGCATCATAGCATGATTATGGGATCCGGAAAAGCCTGTAAAAGTTATGGCCTTTTGAACATTAAAATTTGGTGAAAATCAGCTTTTATCATTGTGTGAATTTGGTGAAAATCAGCTTTTATCATTGTGTGAACACAGTCCCTCTGAAACTACTGAACAGAATTAAAAAAAACTTGGTAAGTAAGAAGTACAAAATATTGTAGATGTGCTTATTATAAGGAAATTGTTATCTACCTATCTATTAATTTTAGTGCGAGTTATGGTTCTTTGGACTTTTCTGAAAATCCTGATTCATCATCTTGTGGACGTAACCCCTTTGAAACTATTGATCAGAATTTAATGAAACTTTGTATGCAAGAAGTAGAATATATGCTGATTTTCATGTTACCAAGAATTTTCTAACTGCCAACTTGTATACGACTTATGGCCATTTAAACGAAGATAATTGTAAAAATCCACTTTTATCATCTTTTGGACGTAACTTCCCTCCTGAACCTTGCAAAATGTGTTGGGTATGTCAGCACACTCACTAAGGTTTTTTCATTGTTATCATTTAGTATCTCTGTTGTCTAAGTGTTTCCATGTCATTGAAAAGGATTTTTAAATGAAGAATTGGCAAAGTTATTGCTCTTGTTGACTTATTTTGGCCCCAGCAATAGTTTGGGACATTAACATAATTGAAACTTTGTAATATGCACACAGACCACTACTTTTTATTCGATGAAAAGAGACCTTAGATGCATAGGAGCATGCATGCAGATTACCTGGAAAAACTTGATTCCCTAAGTAAATTTTTTTTTAAATAACTTAGACTGAAAAATTTGTCAAAATTTTGAAAGTTTACATCTTTCAAAATCTGTCTTCCTGAAAACAACTCTCAATATATTTTTATGATCAAATTCATACTTTTTATTCATAAGGGATCATAAACCAATGCAAATAGCAAAAATTTATTAATTCGGAAGTTTTAAGTGATATGTGGAGCACTAATTTTTTATCTTTGTGACAATGTAATTTTGGACCATTTGTTCAAACTGCTCTAATTTTCTTAATTGCACATGGACCTACACTTTTTTAGTTTATATCTATTTTAAGGTATTACTTGAATGAAAAAAATAGGTCAGAGAAAAAACTTGATTAAGAAAAAATGTGACATCTCAGAAGAATACATACTAAATTTGTAAGAATATGATAATCCCTGTATTAATGATAAGTACTCGCTTAATCATGAAGACAGGGATTATCATATTCTTACATATACTTAGAAGAAATTTATTTGAGCAGAGTTCTTTTCTTTCAGGATGAGTATTGTTCAATTAGAGATCAGATGTTTATAGAAGTATAAAAAGTACTCCCTTCAAAGGAAAGAAAAGATGTTTGGAACATTGTTATTTGTTGTGATTTAATACAAAATGTATTTTTTTTAAATATCATAATATGAACTGTAGTCTTGCTATTTGATTGATTTCAACAAATTATTATGTTGTAATTAAAAACCTAAGAACAAAATAGAATTTTAGTCATAAAATTATATATTAATATTTATTTAATTTGTGGTGTATTTTAATATCGGCAATAAGTTGAATAAAAAAATCGATATTTTTTAGTTTTAAAACTGAATTTTTTAAATGGGTCGAAATTAGTCAATTATAATTTATGCTTATTGGAACTCTGTACAGTATGTATTTGTAAAGTGATAGTGATACACCACCTAGCTATGATGACTAATATATGAAGACTGACACACATTAGTGCTGATGAGATATATACAATGACGGCAATCTGATTGTTACTGATGCAGTTTACTATCAAACCTTCCTTTTGTATTTCACAAACTAACCATTCATAGCTGATAGTGTCACACCACCTAGTTATGGTGACTGTATGTAGACTTAGGAATATCGATGCTGATGAGATATATGGAGACTGCCAAATCTTGCTATTGTGCTCAACAAACAAGTTCGAAACATTCACAACTGAGTGTTACACCACTTAGCTGTGATTGAGACTGTCAGAATTTGATGCCAATTAAATGCATAGAGACAGCCATGTATTGATACTGATGAGACAGCCAAAACTTGATACGATTGGAGAAATTGACTGCCAGACAGTGTTACTTTGAATATATAAAGATCAGACTTTTAACATTCTGCTTGTCTATACAAAAATTAGGCCCGAATTTTACTGCCGCTATAATCCGAAGTTAGTTTTTTGTGATTTGTCGGATTAACAGCAGAATTCAGTAATATTTCTCGTAATGTAGCAAATAACAATTCTAACTTCGGTCTATTTTTACAAAATTTAAACATAATATTTATCTTCTTTACGCTTTAAAGCTTCAGACACTGCGAAACTAGCGGGAAACGATCTTTATTGAAGAAATTTCTATTCTCGTCTCTTAAGATGTACGTGGAAAATGCTATGCTGATCATTTTTCCGTATATGGATAATGTGACCTAATTTTATTATGAACGTGCTAATTTGCATACTATAACAACCATTCCGTTGTAAGAATCCAGTAATTTACATATGTATTACCCAAGATGCAACACGCCATTTAGTTTCTGGTTTCTCAATTTTTTTCATGTAGTAAACGTAATTAAAAAGAGACATGAATGTCAATTAATATACAACGCACAGCGGGTTATTAAAAACCGCAATAACTATCATCATGTATCAATATTGATCGATTTTAAAGACGACACCGATAAAAAAGGGTGACTCGGTCGAAAGGCATCAAGATCGACTACGTCTGATTGTATATGCAACTTCTTTTGGACATCAAAGTGCCGGAAATGGGTCACTCCCGTTCCGCTACATTACGACTAAAGGGACTAAAATTTATATCTATAGCTATCAATACTGGCTTATGATAGCTATAGCATGACTGTAGTGCACCGTACTCTATTCCTTTATAAAAGTTTGTAAATATTAAATCAAGTATAGTTTGATCATCTGTGGTTACTTCATTTATCACATTAAAAAGTCCTTTAGATTCCATATAATTGATAAATTTTTGTTGTTTTCTGTTCTGACTTTTTTACATTACAGTTTGTTTGAATGAAGTTTTAACGCTATTTTCAGCAATACCTCGAACTGTGGTAGGAAAACTGGCAATCCTTGTTAATTAAGATTGGAGTCGAGTACACCCTGCCTGCAGTTAGAATCAAACCCGCAATCTCAGTGTTGACAGACCACGTGATCATTAGTAGACGAACTACCTTAAGCTCGGCTAACGAGGCCCCTAAATTACAGTTAAAATCCCCTGTAATGACTACAGGTCTGTTAAGATTAACATTTTAGCAATAATGCTTCATTGCAGAAATTAAGTTAGAAACTGGTTCTGATTGTTTTAAATATACACAAAACCTGCAGACATTCAAAATGTAAATAAAGAGATTGGCTATTTTGAAAGCAAACTATAAATTTGTTTTTATCAATTGTATACAGAGGGATAAGTGATTAATCAAGCATTCATTCCGTTCGGAGTCTATTCATTTCAGCTTTGATACATGTATTTACTGAGACTGTAATTTTATCTTCAAAAAGGTTTTCTGAAATAAATATATTGCAAGCCTTTTCAGCACGACTGAAATCAACATAGTTTATATAACACTCTTTTCTAGATGGTAGCTGTATAACTCCTTCGGAAATTGTATCTCCATGTGCTCTATGCAGCAGGTAATTTCAGTGGAAATTGTTTTCTTCAAATGTTAACACTTTTATATTTACCGACAGGAAACGCTCTGCATATTTCCTTTATTAGGGCCCCGCCACTTTGTGGCGGACGCCCTATAGTGATCAGTCTGTCCGTCCGAACTTGTTGTGTCCCGGCTGTAACTATGTTTTCTTTTGAGGTAGACTTTTGATATTTGTAATGTGGGTAGATAATATCAAGGCGATGTATTGCATACGGTGATTGATCACCTTTGACCTTGGACTTTGACCTTAAGGTCACATTATTGCTGTCTGAATGACAAATTCATGTGCGGGCTATAACTGGTGAGCTTTTGCTATCACATGGCGTCCGTCGTAAAATTTTTCAAAAATCTTCTCTGAAACCAATGGGCCAATTTTTTTCAAACTTGGCCACAATCATCCTTAGGGTTCCTAGTTTCAAGTTTGTACCCAAGGTGTTGATCAACACACAAAGATGGCCGCTGTTTCTAAAAATAGAACATGGGTGTCAACACAGGTTTTTGATCATTATCTCAAAATTATAATAGCTATAGAGAAAACCGTTACTTGCTATTAGTGTGAAGTTGTGTATTGGCTTCTTGTAGGAGTTATTGCCCTTTATTGACGATTTTGACAAAATTTTTGGTATTTACAATGTAAATGGCAAAAATGATCAGCATTAAAAGCCCTACAATGCACTTGATTGGTCTGCAATTGTCAGATGATTCCTTATATGAGTTATTGCCCTTAAATGACAATTTTTTATGAAATTTTCCCTATTTGTCCCGTAACTTAAAAACTATAACAGCTAGAGTAAAACTGGAAATAGCCAAAATGATCAGCAATACCAGACCTACAATTCACTGTATTAGTTTGAAATTGTCAGATGATTCCTTATAGGAGTTATTGCCCTAAAATGGCAATTTTTTCTGAAATTTTCCGTTTTTGTCCTGTAACTTGAAAACTATAGCAGCTAGATTGAAACTGTAAATTGCACAAATGATTAGCACTTAAGGCCCTACAATTCACTTGATTGGTCTGAAATTGTCAGACAACTCCTTATATTAGTTATTGCCCATAAATGGCAATTTTTTATGAAATTTTCTGTTTTTGTCCTGTAACTTAAAAACTGTAACAGCTAGAGTGAAACTGTAAATATCAAAAATAATCAGCAATAAAAGCCCTACAATTCACTGTATTAGTTTCAAATTGTCAGATGACTCCTTATAGGAGTTATTGACATTAAATGACAGTTATTTACAAAGCTTTCCGTTTTTGTCCTGTAACTTGAAAACTATAACAGCTAGAGTAAAACTGTAAATAGCAAAAATGATCAGCAATACAAGTCTTACAATTCACTGTATTAGTCTGAAATTGTCAGATGACTCCTTATAGGAGTTATTGACCTTAAATGACATTTTTTATGAAATTTTCAGTTTTCGTCCTGTTACTTGAAAATTATAGCAGCTAAATTGAAACTGTAAATTGCACAAATGATCAGCAATAAAGGCCCTACAATTCACTTGATTGGTGTGAAATTCTCAGACAACTTCTTATATGAGTTATTGCCCATAAATGGCATTTTTTTATGAAATTTTGTTTTTGTCACGTAACTTAAAAACGGTAACAGCTAGAGTGACACTGTAAATAGCAAAAATGATCAGCAATACAAGCCTTACAATTCACTGTATTAGTCTGACATTGTCAGATGACTCCTTATAGGAGTTATTGACCTTAAATGGCAATTTTTTATGAAATTTCCCGTTTTTGTCCTGTAACTTAAAAACTTTAACAGCTAAAGTGAAACTGTTACAGCAAAAATGATCAGCAATACAAGCCCTACAATTCACCATATAAGTCTGAAATTGTCAGATGACTCCTTATAGGAGTTATTGCCCTTAAATTGCAATTTTTTATGAAAATTTCCGTTTTTGTCCTGTTACTTAAAAACCACAACAGCTAGGGTGAAATTATACATAGCAAAAATGATCAGCAATAAAAGCCCTACAATTCACTCAATTGGTCTGAAATTGTCAGATGACTTCTTATGGGGATTAAATGACAATTTTTTATGAAATTTTCCATTTTCGTCCTGTAACTTGAAACTAGAGCAGCTAGATTGAATCTGTAAATTGCACAAATGATCACCTATAGAAGCCCTACAAATGATTGATTAGTCCAAAATTGCAAGATGACTCTTTATAGGAGTTATTGCCCTTAAATTGTGAATTTAGACCAATTAACAGTTTTTGTATTATAATTAGTCTATAATACACCTAAAGAACAACTGTAAATTTCTAAATTTCCCTGAAGGACAAGGTCTACAAACCATTTAATTTTCAGAAATTATATGATGGCACCTTATAGGAGTTATTGTACTTAACTAAAATTTTTGAAGAAATGTTTAGTTTTTGCACAGTAACTTACAAGCTATAACAACTAGACTGAAATTGTTAATTTGAAAAATTAAAATATAGTTGAAGTCATTTGGGTTCCAGGTGAGCGACTACAGGCTCCTGGGAGCCTCTAGTTATCTTTTGAGGTAGGCTTTTGATATTTGGGATGTCGGTAGATAATATCAAGGTGATGTGTCGCATACCGTGGTTGTTGACCTTTGACATTAAGGTCACATTATTGCTTACTGAATGGCAAATTGATGTCCGAGTTGTAACTTTTTTATCTTTTGAGGTAGGCTTTTGATATTTAAAATTTGGATATATAATATCAAGGCGATGTGTCGCATACTATGGTTGATGACCTTTGACCTTGACCTCAAATAACATCTGGGTTTCATTGAAAAAAGGCAATCTGTTTTATAATTCCACTTGCTCCATTTACTAAACCATCAGATAAGTCAATATTTACAGTTAGTTCCGTTTGCATCCCAACAGCAAGGTTACATTGTTTTTGACAAACCCATTTCAAAATGTTTTGCTGGAGATTTTAAATATCAGTAGACACATTTCTTCACTCTATTATCAAAGACACGTGCTGTACTAACAGGATTTGATCGCACTAATCTACATTTGTTATGCCAACTTATTTTATGAATATATTCATCTTGTGTAATCTGCCTTGTCGATATTTTCCAAGTGATTTAATTAGAGGTTCCCACTCAGTGTCAGCTGAGGTGAAGGACGGACAGAAACTATCTCGGTAGACCTTATTGACGAACCATGCCAAAAAGGTTTTTTTCGCCGATTTCCAATAAGGTGGTGAGCAACGTAATGTTTAAAATATTCTATACAAATCATCAACTTTAACCAAATTTTCAATGTTCAAATTATCTTTTAAATCTTTAGCAACAATTTTGTTTCCTTTGTTTTTACCCTGCTTAGTGGTAATCATACGCTATCTTGAATTTGTTTCATCTGAATTTTCTTTGCTTTGAGAAAGATATAAGTAATGTTTTCTGCACATCTTCGATCTAACTGACGCAGTTCTGATTTGTAGATTTCAATACATCTCACAGGCACTAACCGATCTTTATACAAAATATAGATGGAAAGGACAATTCCTCAATAGCGTCAGCAAATGAACTTATAGGTGTTTTTCCCTCACTGGGTGCAATATAGGTGAAATAATATATTTCATTGACTATCAAAATTCTCTGGATAGAGCATTGTATCATAAACACCATCACACTCCTGTTGTTACTATCCTCTTGTTTATCATATTCACCCCAGTCATTGTCATCCATTAACATTGTCAGTATCATCATCTCTGCTTTTGCCTTCTTCATGAAACACCTCATTAGTTTTACTGATTTTTGCATTCTCAACAAATATATCTCATTCAGTATTTTTTAAACTCTTTAAGTTATCAGTCATTGTCCTTCTGATACATATTCTTTATATAATGTCGAGGTAAGTAGATATTTTGTTGCTTCAATACATTTTTTGTGGTCAAATATTTTAGAAAAGTACATGGGATTTATATCGTAATCTCCTCTTGAGTTTAACTGGAATATTTTGTGAATCTGGCAAGTATCTTGGGAGTTTTATTACAATTGAAAGATTGTTGGCTGGCACATTAAAAATATTGCATTGAATACCATGTTGTCCACACTTGGAAGTTCCCGCATCTGAAAGAAAGTTGACACTGGTGCATCCAGTCTCTCTTCTAAAGAATTCAATTTCAGGACATTGGTTTGAAAAGGAAAACAGGTTTGTTATATAAAGACAGGGCTGGTAATCTCTTTTTTGTCAAAGATTTCAAACATTTACGACAAATATATTTATGTCCATCTGGGCTCACTATATTTTGTATACAATATATGTACAGTGTATCTTACATATCTTAAAGTTTGTTAGCAAGAATTACTGCTTCTTTAAAACAAACTTGATTACAACATGTACAAATGAAATTACATGCTAAGGCAACATTACTTTTGAAAGATGTTATTAAATGTTGCAAATCGAAAGTGTTATAAATGTTTTTGTCTATCTCAAGTTCAAATTTTATAAAAAAATCTGGATTAGATCTTCTTTTTTTATTGCATTCTTGCTCAAATTTACAAACTGTGGATTAAATTTTCTTGTATTATTGTACAAATTTTATAAACTCTGGATCAGATCTCCTTGTTTTGTCGTGTTCTTGTTCAAATTTTATAAACTCTGGATCAGATCTCCTTATTTTGTTGTGTTCTTGTTCAAATTTTGGAAACATTTGTCTTCTTTTATTATAGTCTTGTTCACATTTTAGAAAATTTGAGTCTGCTCTTCGTTTTTTAATATAATTACATTCAAATTTTTTGAACGTTATGCAAGTTCTTCTTCCCTTATTAAGATGTTGTTTAAATTCTATAAATGCTTTTTGTGACCTTCTGTTCTTATTAACAAGTCTTTCTTTTTTTTTACAAATTCAGGATTTGACCTATATCTCGGCATATGTTTCATCACATACTCTATTCTACTTTTTTTCCCTTTCTTCTGTAAGTCTCCATTGGACTTGTCTTAGCAAACAATTTCCAAATGTTTATTTACGGTAGAAGTCGATAATACTGCAATATAATGCCACATTTGTATGATTCAAATAAATTGACTGATCATGTGTCTCCTGAAATGGCTGTGAAAATTTGCTTCAAATTTGGACAATCTTTAATCATTCTCTGATATTTTGACATAAGTACATGTATATACATGTATATCTGTTTTTAACATATTTGCAGTAGTAAAAATTTCAACTCCTGTTGTCCATGGCCTATCAAAAAAAATTTTGTTTTCCAAAACAGGCAAAACATGTCTGACCACGATTAAGCAAGGGGTTGAGCTTTGTTGCTCACTGATAAATATGACCTTATTTTCATATGGTTTCATTCTTTTCCTGTGAAGACAAATGAAATAGCCCTAAAAAGCAGTTGCCATTATCTGTGATAGTTTTTAGTTCCTGTGGGCTACCAATTATGTTGTTCAAGTTCCAGCCATATAAAGTATATGAAGGATGATCTAATTTAATATTGTTACATTGTGTCTTTTGCCAAGTTAAATAAACTGTGTTAAATCTGAAAGTATCAAGGCTTGTATATGTGATGTATAAATCAGCTATATTTGTACAGTTATCATCTTTCATCTTTTTACCTACAGAGGCATCTGTCACAGGCTGAATTTTTTTGTAAGGATGAAAATTTTATTGTGCATTTCATGCAGTATAAACATTTATGCTGCAACAGACGCTGTTCTGAAGGATATTTTTTAAACAATATTGACAGTTAAATGTTTTTGAAATATTTTGTTTTTCACACTGATGTTTTTTTAAGGTTTTGTGATGATAAAAATATTTTCAGACGAAGTTTGCAAATGATACATGTATGGGTCTGAAATTTATTTTTGCTTTTGTACATTTTACCAAATTCTCCACAAAGAAACATTTTAAAATGTTTTTATTTCGTACACAATAAAGAGAATAAATAATGTAAGGGAGAATAAATAATTTTTTGTTTGTTTGAATGATATTTAACTCCACTTTCAGCAATTTTTCAGCATATGATGGCGTCCAGTTTTATTGGGGGAGGAAGCCGAAGTACCCGTAGAGAACCCCTACCTTCGGTAAGAAAACTGGCAATCCTTGCCAATTAAGATTGGAGTTGAGTACACGGTCCCGCAGTGAGACTCGAACCTGCAACCTCAGTGTTGACAAATAATAAATAATAGGGTAAAAGAAAAATGATTTTAAATATTGCAAAGACTATATGGCTGACTTTCAAAATGGAAACCTTAATGCAGCTATTGGCAAATAAAAATGGTAATCTATGTAATTATGGTAGTATACTCGAATCTCTGCGATTTAAATATCGAAAATCTTGTACGAGTGGCCATACAATATACAGGAAAATGCCTCGTACGTGTCTGTTGTTAAAATGTTTAAATTTTGGTTAAATTTGTTTCATACAGTTCTAATTTTAAAAATAGATCGATCGAGTTTTTCAAAAGGTATTTTGTAGGCCTTTAAAGCCCTTTATTTTGGGATTGTCCGTCATAATACGGGAAGCCTGGCCGCGGACGATAAAGACCAGTTTTGTAGATTTCGAAAAAGTGTAGGATTATTGTATCCGCTACAAAAGTATCCTCACAATTCAGTGTTTCTGTTTTCACGAAACCCTGACAAACCTAACTAGGAAATTCCGGACTAAAAGATTTTCATATGACGTCAAACCTTCAAAATATCAACCAATGAAATCGCTTGAAAGAAGCAAGTGTTTGGCAGTAGTCATTCTTAATTCTTGAGTGGGAAAAAAACGTAACGCAACTAATAATTAACGCGATATTAACAAACTATAAACACTACTGTACAAAATACACCGATTGTCACATGGTCTATACAAAACATCCGTTTGGTTTATTTACAATCGGAATCGGGATATCCCCTTACCAAGTCGTAAAATTAAAGCAAGCTTTTGATTGGCTACATTCAGGTATGATGTAGCCAATCAAAATAGTGACTTCTAGCCCGGGAAGTTTCGTGAACACATAAACTCTGACTTGTAAAGATGCTACAAAAGGCCAAATCTTCCTTCCCTACACAATACTCCATACATGGCAGTCAACTTTTATTCCTTGTGTCCAGCCCGACACTTTTATCCGTTTATTTTTATTTTGTTAACTAAACTAAGTTATGAAATAATGATTGCATTTATAATTAAAAACTTCATGGTTTCATGCATGTTATTATCGTTGTTATCATTGTAAGAATGCAGATAATGGACTCTACCATTTGACAGCTTTAGTTTACATTATATTTTTTTATTTTGTTTCTTAGTTTTTTCTAAGTGTAGGATTATTGTATCCGCTACAAAAGGCCAAAATTTCCCTATCCAATACTCCATACTTCCCCAGTGGCAGTCAAATTTTGCTCTTCGAGTCCCAACACATTCCTTATTCCGTTTAGTAGTAATTATTAACTTGTTAACTTATTCTCGTCCTTAATGTAGCTGTACTATTTCTCGTAAGGCAAACATCTTATCAATCAATATATCCCCTAAAGAGAGGGCCTCTCCTATTCGACACCCGGGGACGCGCTGGGCTGCTCTGTGAGCCCTCACAGCATATTCCCAGCGTTAACTCATTGACATTTCATGTACACAAAATCTAATCGCGACTGATTATTTTAATTTTACATTCAGTAATAAATAAATTAAGTTATGAAAATATTGATTTCATTTTTTTATGAAAACAAATGCAGTTTTGTGTTATTAGCGCATGCATTAGTTATCATTATAAGCATACAGATAATGGATTCTCCCATTTGACAGCTTTTGTTTACAAGGTATTTGAGCAGTTTTTCTGAAACACGATAGAATCGTCCATTGTAGTAATCAAAATTACTTGTCGAAATGATGACCAGATTAATTAAATGTAACAGTGCCAAGTCTAAATGACAATGAAACGTGTTTAATGAGTTGATTGCTTAAACAACTCAATTCACACCATAATAAAATTAAGGGGATTATGCCTCCTTTTATTTGCCTTTTTGCTCTGTGGGTGTAGTCATGGGAATCGTGCATTAAACTGGAACGAGTATTGATAAAATATGCTTCTTGCTTACATCAATTCAGGTTATGAATATGCGTAACAGATGAGCAATTTCTGAAGGTTTTCTATGTAGAACAACTTAGCTAGACTGGTGAAACGTTCTGGAATTTCGATAATACAGCTGTACAACATGCTGTTATTTGGATTTTACATATTTGTGTAGGGGCATCGGTGTCCGAGTGGTCAAGTTGGTAATAAATTGAGAAGTCGCCGTGTAGAATATTACAGCTTGTGAACTTCTTATTCCACGCAATTTTAACCCACGTGTGAGGGTACTTTGTTTTATCCGTGCGTTGGGCATTCGATTGGTCCGACGATGGAGTCCTGGTTACATCCCAAGAGGGAAGGTGCCATTGCCCGTTATGGCACCACCCCTAGGCAATTCCGACTCGTATTTACGTCATCTGACAATGTTGGATCTCTTGTCTAATGCCGGCTACATCCCAAGGGTATTATGCTTTGGTCCTCGTACTACTTCATTCCAAGATCTCACACCGCCGACCTACACTTTCACCACCAAGTAACCCGGTGGACGTGCCAGATGCTATAGCTGGGTATACCGCTGTGGCGCAACTAGCAGTATTTCAGCTAGATCAGTCTTTTGACCCACGTCAATTGACTGGGTTATCTGGTGGCTGCCCAACTTATTAACCTCGAACGGATTAAGAGCTGCCAAAGCGCTACCCACATACTAGCTTCTCCACAGTGTACCCTCTTATCGGGTAGGGCTTGTAGCTTTCTCATGGAATGGTACATCAGTGTCACCAGGTTACGCAGATGTGATCACCTTCTCCTAGGCTTCTCAGAGGGGGAAAGCGCCCCACATCGTGAGGCCGATTCTGGTACTGCAGACCCTAGGTCTTGGAGCCTAGAGTCCCTCGTATTAAGAGTCCCCTAGGAGAAGTTCTCACCAACCTGGAGTCTTCCTATCCTGGATCAGAGGATAGAGGATGGTCAGGCGTTACCACAATGTACTGTTTACCTGTTACCGTTATCCGTTGGAGGGGACGTGAGCTATTCAAGGTCGCCGTGTAATAGCAGCCATGGCCATCAGACATCATTTTTAAAATCAAATACAACTCATAACAGATATAAGGTATCTACAACTTATCTACATATATAATCACATAGTGATTAACTTGGCCTAGCCGGACTTCGTTTGTCCTGGAATACCCTAAGCATGGTGATGGTCCCTCGAAGGGAGTACCTGCAAAGGAGTGCATCCAAGCCCTTGGCACGGAGTCCCATCTGAGCGAGTAATTTGGAATAGGCATTAATCCAACCACCTCGTGCACCTACGGCTAGCCCATGGAATGAAACTGTTGTGCTGCCATACATTGCAATCACTAGTTTATCTAGGTGTTGGTATTTCCTAGTTTTTGCCATGTTTGCACTTTGTAATGAGGTATCGCTGTTTTCGTACACAACAGTAGGGTCAATTATCACAGCCTCCCTTCATTGGACCGCTACAATATCGGGGATGTGGGTGTTGTTCTCCGCATCGATGATACGGGGTTCTTTAGAGGCTGTCCATCCCTTGGTCTTTAGTCGGTCGGCCAAGATATTGACGATACTGTTGTGACGATTGATACGATATTCCTTTACAGCGGGACACTGACCAGATATGTGACCTACGGTGTCGGGTGTGGCTTTGCATCGCCTGCACAAAATGTCTTCGGATCCACTTGCTCTGGCCAGTGCTGCTTTGTGGGATACGTATCCGCACGCACCTGGAGGCCTGCAATTAGATTGCTGTCCTTGAAGTAATTGTCTTTAGGCCGCAACCATGTATTGGAGGACTGGTGGATGAATAAGCTGTGTCCTTTACCGGCTACCTTCAGCTTTCTCTAGGCCATGACTTCGATGTCGCGCCATTTTGGCAGGCTTCATGGGGTTGGAGGGGATTCTGATCCCTAGCCTAGAAGCCATATCCGTAATGTCCTTCTCGACACCGTTTGCCAGGGCAAAAGCCCTCGTGCGTTCGTTTGAAGAATTCAACACGGACCGTTTGGTGTTGATTCGGCTGCAAGGTGCTGCGAGTCGTAGCCTTGGCAGTCCGAGTCCACCTTTCCCATTTGCCGCATAGAGGATTTGGTCAGTTGTACACTCAGGTAGGTGTAACCATTTCTTGACCCATCTTCGTATGTTACAGTCTATTTCTCCGAGCTTCGATTGCGGACAGCCGACTTGGGACAGGTAGTACGAGAGTCTACTAAGTGCATACTGGCGTAGAATTTCCACCTTTTGTCTCGGCTTCAATGGCGCGTTTCCGATTCGCTCGCACCAAGTTTGTATCTTGGTGTGGGGTCTGAGTAGACCACTCCTGTCCATGCCGAAATGTGGACTCCCAAGTACTTCGCCCCTTTCGACGGCTTGATCAAGGGGAGAACCTGTCCGTCAACTATCCACTTTGGTTCGAAGTCATTGACTACATAGCTGCGGTTGGCTCCAGGTTTTAAACTAAAACCAGCCAATTTCTTTACATTTAGCTGCATTCCTGTGTCGCCAAAGAATTTGTTCACCGTTTCAATGTTTTTCTGCATTTCCGCCGACTCATGAGTCAACAGGCCGTTGTTATCGGCGTAGCATAGCGCCTATAGCTGCTCCCACCGATATCCGTTCTGTGCGGCAGATATGGCTGTCAGCAGTGGGTCCATCGCTATGATAAATAGCACAGGGCTAAGAGGGTCGCCCTTTTTCACTCCCCTGGTGATAGCGAAATCGGCGGTTTTTACTTCTGCTAGTTCGAAGTGGGTTGCAGCGTTGTGGTATAGATCTTGTACAATGTCTATGAAATTTCTATCTATACCGAACCTCTTCAAGCCCGCACTTATGTGATGGTGATTCACTGTATCGAAAGCTTTAGCTAAGTCTAGAAGGACTACACAGAGCTGCTTTCGATTTCTCTTGGCGTGCTTTATCACGCGCTGTAGCAAGACTTGGTTCTCGGAGCATCCGGGGGCTTTGATGAAGCCTTTCTGCCGCTGATTCAATGGTACTCCGGAAACAAGTCGTTGCGCAAAAATGTTGGTGTACAGGCGTAATAAGACGCTAGAGATGGTCAGTGGTCTCCATTTGTTTATGTCTTGCAGATTTTCAGTGCCTTTTGGCAAAAGTATACTTCTGTTTGTCTTCACTCTCTCCGACACTTTCTTGACGGAATATAGCCAGAGGTTGAATACATTGGCTATAAGACTGGTGGCATCATCCAGGTTCACAAGGTCAGCTAAGCATACGCCATCGGGGCCAGATGCTGTATCTTTGTTGGCTCTGGCCATGGCGGACTTCACCTCTTTTTCGGTGATAGGTTGCAGTATAGCAAAGTTGTCAACTGGTTTAGCTTTAGGATAAGAACCCAGATTTAGCTCCTGTGACGTACCCCCGAAGCGCTCAGAGTATGTTTCAAATACTACCTCAGGGCTAATCTCACATTTGGTCGTTTGCGGCTTGTTATCGAGGATCTCGCTAGCCACTGCCACTGGCTTAGGCCATATTAAAATAAGGGGGAATATAGACCTCCTCGAGTGAATACAAATCTAATCACGCTAGTGATAATACTTAAGATAACTGTACATTGGATTCCTTGTTTAAAGTTGTGTGACCACAACTGGAAAAACATAAAGTACTGTTAACACAGATTTTGAGCCTTTTTGCAGATGCTTCAGTACGCTTTTTTTATAACTATAAAAGTGTTCTTAAGCTTCTACAAGTGCTGCATTTATAGTTTACCAATGTGGGTAGCTTGCGGTCTTTCCCTGTCCTACACCTGCGGATGCGCTGAGTAGCTCTGTGGGTGTAGTCATGGGAATCGTGCATTAAACTGGAACGCGTATTGATAAAATATGCTTCTTGCTTACATCAATTCAGGTTATGAATATGCGTAACAGATAAGCAATTTCTCAAGGTTTTCTATTTAAAACGTGTAGAATACCTTAGCCAGACTGGTGTAATGTTCTGGAATTTCGATAATACAGCTGTACAATATGCTGTTATTTGGATTGAACATATTTTTGTAGGGGCATCGGTGTCTGAGTAGTTAAGTTAGTTCTTCTACTATTGATCACGTGGTCTGTTAACACTGACACTTTGGGGTCCGAGCCTCTCCGCAGGCAGGGTGCACTCGACATAAATCTTAATTGACAAGGATTGCCACTTTTCCTACCAAAAGTCGGGTTTTTTTCGGCTACTCTGGCTTCTTCCCCGACAAAAATTGGACACCATAATATAGCATAAAATTTAAAAATGGCGTTACACATCATTCAAACAAACTTTTTTGTGCCGGGATTATAGCGGTAGTGTTCTGAGAGCTTCACCGACAAAGCTGCTCAGCGCGTTCCCAGGTGACGGATAGGGGAAGCGCTCTCATTGGCAAAAATATCTGGACGATAAAGACCCGTTTTGTAGATTTCGAAAAAGTGTAGAATTATTGTATTCGCTACAAAAGGCCATATGGTTCTTCCCCAACAACACTCAATACTTTCCCAGTGGCAGTCACATTTTTTTCTTTGAGTACAATTCAACACTGTTTTCCCATTTATTTATTGTTTGTTAACTTGTTCTCGTTCTGAATATAGCTCGCTGACTTAAAGCAGTCATCCAATCAATAAGTTAATCCCCTAATGAGACCATACTGGGAGGCTTCCCAGTGCTCGACCCACAGTGCAGCCCAGCGCGTCCCCGGGTGGCGGATACGGGAGACCCTCTAGTTGGGGGGGAGGGGGTGTCAGGTCATAATACGGAAAGCCTGACCGCGGACCATAGTGGGTAACGTGTTTAGCTCCTTGCACGAAAAAGACCCCTTTTGTAGATTTCGAAAAAGAGTAGGCTCATTGTAGCCGCTACAAAAGGTTAAATTTTCCGCCACTACCCAAAACTCCATACTTTTCCAGTGGCAAACAAGATTATATTCCCTGTTACCGATCCCATCCCCATTTTCCGTTGATTTATTGTTTGTTAACTTGTTCCCGTCCTGAATATAGCTATAATACTGCTCGCTGGACATAAAGCAGACATCCAATCAATAAATCAATCCATAACGAGAAGGCCTCTCCTATCCGCCATCGGGGGATGCGCTGTGAACCCTCACAGCAGTTCCCAGGTTTAGTTCATTGACACTTTCTGGAAACACAATCTAATAGCGGCTGATTATTAAAATTATACATACATGATGTAACAAAATTAAGTTTTAAATATTGCATTTTTAATACAAAAAACTGATTTGTTTTATGTTATTACCGCTGTAACCGTTGTAAGCATACAGATAATGGATTCTCCCATTTGGCAGCTTTTGTTTACATTATATTTTGAGCAGTTTTTCTGAAACACGATAGAATCTTCCATAGTAGTAATCAAAAGTACTTGTCGAAATGATGACAAGATTAATTAAATGTAACAGGTCGGGGTCTAGATGACAATGAAACGTGTTAAATGAGTTGATTGCTTAAAACAACTCAATTCACACCATATTAAATTTACAGGGAATATAGACCTCCATTAGTGAATACAAATCTAATCACGCTAGTGATAATACTTTAGATACCTGTGCATTGGATTCCTTGTTTAAAAGTTGTGTTAAACGTGCAAGACGAAAACTGTGACCACAACTGGATAAACATAAAGTACTGTTAACACAGATTTTTTGCCTTTTTGCAGATGCTTCAGTACGCTTTCTCTTTGTTGGGTTTTTTTTTTTTTTGAAAACTATAAAAGTGTTATTAAGTTTCTATAAGTGATGCATTTATACAGTTTACTAATGTGGGTGGCTTGCGGTCTTTCCCTATCCGCCACCTGCGGATGCGCTGAGTAGCTCTGTGGGTGTAGTCATGGGAATCGTGCATTAAACTGGAACGCGTATTGATAAAATATGCTTCTTGCTTACATCAATTCAGGTTATGATTATGCGTAACAGATAAGCAATTTCTCAAGGTTTTCTATTTAGAAAGTGTAGAATATCTTAGCCAGACTGGTGTAATGTTCCGGAATTTCGATAATACAGCTGTACAACATGCTGTTATTTGGATTTTGCATATTTTTGTAGGGGCTTCGGTGTCTGAGTGGTTAAGTTAGTTCGTCTACTATTAATAGATCACGTGGTCTGTTAACACTGACATTTTGGGGTCCGAGCCTCTCCGCAGGCAGGGTGCACTCGACACCAATCTTAATTGGCAAGGATTACCAGTTTTCGTACCGAAAGTGGTTTTTTTTTCGGATACTCTGGCTTCCTCCCCGACAAAAACTGGACGCCATAATATAGCTTAAAATTTTTAAATGGCCGTTATACATCATTCAAACAAACTGTTTTGTGCCGGGATTATAGCGGTAGTGTTCTGAGAGCTTCACCGACAAAGCTGCTCAGCGCGTTCCCAGGTGACGGATAGGGGAAGCGCTCTCATTGGCAAAAATATCTGGACGATAAAGACCCGTTTTGAAGATTTCGAAAAAGTGTAGGATTATTGTATTCGCTACAAAAGGCCATATGGTTCTTCCCCAACAATACTCAATACTTTCCCAGTGGCAGTCACATTTTTTCCTTTGAGTACAATTCAACACTGTTTTCCCATTTATTTATTGTTTGTTAACTTGTTCTCGTTCTGAATATAGCTCGCTGACTTAAAGCAGACATCCAATCAATAAGTTAATCCCCTAATGAGACCATACTGGGAGGCTTCCCAGTGCTCGACCCACAGTGCAGCCCAGCGCGTCCCCGGGTGGCGGATACGGGAGACCCTCTAGTTGGGGGGAGGGGGTGTCAGGTCATAATACGGAAAGCCTGACCGCGGACCATAGTGGGTAACGTGTTTTTGCTCCTTGCACGAAAAAGACCCCTTTTGTAGATTTCGAAAAAGAGTAGGCTCATTGTAGCCGCTACAAAAGGTTCAATTTTCCGCCACTACCCAAAACTCCATACTTTTCCAGTGGCAAACAAAATTATATTCCCTGTAACCCATCCCATCCCCATTTTCCGTTGATTTATTGTTTGTTAACTTGTTCCCGTCCTGAATATAAGTGAAATACTACTCGCTGGACAAAAAAGCAGACATCCAATCAATCAATCAGATCAAACCAATCCCTAACGAGAAGGCCTCTCCTATCCGCCATCGGGGGATGCGCTGTGAACCCTCACAGCAGTTCCCAGGGTTAGTTCATTGACACTTTCTGGAAACACAATCTAATAGCGGCTGATTATTAAAATTATACGTACATGATATAACAAAATTAAGTTTTAAATATTGCATTTTTAATACAAAAAACTGATTGGTTTCATGTTTTTCAAGGTTTTCTATTTAGAAAGTGTAGAATACCTTGACCAGACTGGTGTAATGTTCTGGAATTTCGATAATACAGCTGTACAACATGCTGTTATTTGGATTTTACATATTTTTGTAGGGGCATCAGTGTCAGAGTGGTTAAGTTAGTTCGTCTACTATTGATCACGTGGTCTGTTAACACTTGACATTTTGGGTCCGAGCCTCTCCGCAGGCAGGGTGCACTCGACACCAATCTTAATTGACAAGGATTGCCAGTTTTCCTACCGAAAGTCGGGGTCTTTCGGATACTTTGGCTTCCTCCCCGACAAAAATTGGACACCATAATATAGTAGGGGCATCGGTGTCTGAGTGGTTAAGTTAGTTCGTCTACTATTTATCACGTGGTCTGTTAACACTGACATTTTGGGTCCGAGCCTCTCCGCAGGCAGGGTGCACTCGACACGA
Organism: Limnoperna fortunei; assembly: GCA_944474755.1. Lineage (NCBI taxonomy): Eukaryota > Metazoa > Mollusca > Bivalvia > Mytilida > Modiolidae > Limnoperna > Limnoperna fortunei. Next base: position 71,973,803 of record OX104116.1, read on the forward strand.
ATCATAATTGACAAGGATTGCCAGTTTTCCTACCGAAAATCAGTTTTTTCGGATACTCTGGTTTCCTCCCCGACAAAAATTGGACACCATAATATAGCCTAAAATTTAAAAATGGCGTTACACATCATTCAAACAATTTTTTTGTGTGTCGGGATCATAGCGGGAGTGTTCCGAGTGCCTGACTGACAGAGCTGCTCAGCGCGTTCCCAGGTGACGGATAGGAGAGGCGCTCTCGTTGGCAAAAATATCTTGTCGATTAAGACCCATTTTGTAGATTTCAAAAAAGTGTATAATTATTGTATCCGCTACAAAAGGCCAAATGGTTCTTCCCTAACAGTACTCCATACTTTCCCAGTGGCAGTTACATTTTGTTCTTTGAGTACAATTCAACAGTTTTCCCATTTATTTATTGTTTGTTAACTTGTTCTCGTTCTGAATATAGCTCGCTGACTTGAAGCAGGCATCCAATCAATAAGTTAATCACCTAACGAGACCATACTGGGAGGCTTTCAAGTGCTCGACCCACAGAGCAGCCCAGCACGTCCCCGGGTGGCGGATACGGGAGACCCTCTCGTTTTGGGGGGGGGGGGGTTGACCGTAGTAGGTAACGTGTTTGGAGAGTGCCACGCTCCTTGCACGAAAAAGACCCCTTTTGTAGATTTCGAAAAAGAGTAGGCTCATTGTAGCCGCTACAAAAGGCTAAATTTTCCGCCCCTACCCAACACTTCATACTTTTCCAGTGGCAAAAAGATTATATTCCCTGTGACCCATCCCATCCCCATTTTCCGTTGATTTATTGTTTGTTAACTTGTTCCCGTCCTGAATATAGCTATAATACTGCTCGCTGGACGTAAAGCAGACATCCAATCAATAAATCAATCAAATCAATCCCTAACGAGAAGGCCTCTCCTATCCGCCATCGGGGGATGCGCTGTGAACCCTCACAGCAGTTACCAGGGTTAGTTCATTGACACTTTCTGGTAACACAATCTAATAGCGGCTGATTATTAAAATTATACATACATGATATAACAAAATTAAGTTTTAAATATTGCATTTTTAATACAAAAAAACTGATTGGTTTCATGTTATGACCGCTGTTACCGTTGTAAGCATACAGATAATGGATTCTCCCATTTGACAGCTTTTGTTTACATTATATTTTGAGAAGTTTTTCTGAAACACGATAGAATCTTCCATAGTAGTAATCAAAAGTACTTGTCGAAATGATGACAAGATTAATTAAATGTAACAGTGCGGGGTCTAGATGACAATGAAACGTGTTAAATGAGTTGATTGCTTAAAACAACTCAATTCACACCATATTAAAATTAAAGGGAATATCGACCTCCATTAGTGAATACAAATCTAATCACGCTAGTGATAATACTTTAGATACCTGTGCATTGGATTCCTTGTTTAAAAGTTGTGTTAAACGTGCAAGACGAAAACTGTGACCACAACTGGATAACATAAAGTACTGTTAACACAGATTTTTTGCCTTTTTGCAGATGCTCAAGTACGCTTTCTCTTTGTTGGGTTTTTTTTTGAAAACATATAAAAGTGTTATTAAGTTTCTACAAGTGATGCATTTATACAGTTTACCAATGTGGGTGGCTTGCGGTCTTTCCCTATCCGCCACCTGCGGATGAGCTGAGTAGCTCTGTGGGTGTAGTCATGGGAATCGTGCATTAAACTGGAACGCGTATTGATAAAATATGCTTCTTGCTTACATCAATTCAGGTTATGATTATGCGTAACAGATAAGCAATTTCTCAAGGTTTTCTATTTAGAAAGTGTAGAATATCTTAGCCAGACTGGTGTAATGTTCCGGAATTTCAATAATACAGCTGTACAACATGCTGTTATTTGGATTTTGCATATTTTTGTAGGGGCTTCGGTGTCTGAGTGGTTAAGTTAGTTCGTCTACTAATAATAGATCACGTGGTCTGTTAACACTGACACTTTGGGGTCCGAGCCTCTCCGCAGGCAGGGTGCACTCGACACCAATCTTAATTGACAGGGATTGCCAGTTTTCGTACCGAAAGTGGGTTTTTTTTTCGGATACTCTGGCCTCCTCCCCGACAAAAACTGGGCGCCATAATATAGCTTAAAATTTTTTAATGGCCGTTGCACATCATTCAAACAAACTTTTTTGTGCCGGGATTATAGCGGTAGTGTTCTGAGAGCTTCACCGACAAAGCTGCTCAGCGCGTTCCCAGGTGACGGATAGGGGAAGCACTCTCATTGGCAAAAATATCTGGACGATAAAGACCCGTTTTGTAGATTTCGAAAAAGTGTAGGATTATTGTATTCGCTACAAAAGGCCAAATGGTTCTTCCCCAACAATACTCCATACTTTCCCAGTGGCAGTCACATTTTTTTCTTTGAGTACAATTCAACACTGTTTTCCCATTTATTTATTGTTTGTTAACTTGTTCTCGTTCTGAATATAGCTCGCTGACTTAAAGCAGACATCCAATCAACAAGTTAATCCCCTAATGACATCCAATCAATAAGTTAATCCCCTAATGAGACCATACTGGGAGGCTTCCCAGTGCTCGACCCACAGTGCAGCCCAGCGAGTCCCCGGGTGGCGGATACGGGAGACCCTCTAGTTGGGGGGGAGGGGGTGTCAGGTCATAATACGGAAAGCCTGACCGCGGACCATAGTGGGTAACGTGTTTAGCTCCTTGCACGAAAAAGACCCCTTTTGTAGATTTCGAAAAAGAGTAGGCTCATTGTAGCCGCTACAAAAGGTTCAATTTTCCGACACTACCCAAAACTCCATACTTTTCCAGTGGCAAACAAAATTATATTCCCTGTAACCCATCCCATCCCCATTTTCCGTTGATTTATTGTTTGTTAACTTGTTCCCGTCCTGAATATAGCTATAATACTGATCGCTGGACGTAAAGCAGACATCCAATCAATAAATCAATCCCTAACGAGAAGGCCTCTCCTATCCGCCATCGGGGGATGCGCTGTGAACCCTCACAGCAGTTACCAGGGTTAGTTCATTGACACTTTCTGGTAACACAATCTAATAGCGGCTGATTATTAAAATTATACATACATGATATAACAAAATTAAGTTTTAAATATTGCATTTTTAATACAAAAAAACTGATTGGTTTCATGTTATTACCGCTGTTACCGTTGTAAGCATACAGATAATGGATTCTCCCATTTGACAGCTTTTGTTTACATTATATTTTGAGCAGTTTTTCTGAAACACGATAGAATCTTCCATAGTAGTAATCAAAAGTACTTGCCGAAATGATGACAAGATTAATTAAATGTAACAGTGCGGGGTCTAGATGACAATGAAACGTGTTAAATGAGTTGATTGCTTAAAACAACTCAATTCACACCATATTAAAATTTAAGGGAATATCGACCTCCATTAGTGAATACAAATCTAATCACGCTCGTGATAATACTTTAGATACCTGTGCATTGGATTCCTTGTTTAAAAGTTGTGTTAAACGTGCAAGACGAAAACTGTGACCACAACTGGATAACATAAAGTACTGTTAACACAGATTTTTTGCCTTTTTGCAGATGCTTCAGTACGCTTTCTCTTTGTTAGTTTTTTTTTTTTTTTTTTTTTTGAAAACTATAAAAGTGTTATTAAGTTTCTACAAGTGATGCATTTATACAGTTTACCAATGTGGGTGGCTTGCGGTCTTTCCCTATCCGCCACCTGCGGTTGCGCTGAGTAGCTCTGTGGGTGTAGTCATGGGAATCGTGCATTAAACTGGAACGCGTATTGATAAAATATGCTTCTTGCTTACATCAATTCAGGTTATGATTATGCGTAACAGATAAGCAATTTCTCAAGGTTTTCTATTTAGAAAGTGTAGAATATCTTAGCCAGACTGGTGTAATGTTCCGGAATTTCGATAATACAGCTGTACAACATGCTGTTATTGGGATTTTACATATTTTTGTAGGGGCTTCGGTGTCTGAGTGGTTAAGTTAGTTCGTCTACTATTAATAGATCACGTGGTCTGTTAACACTGACACTTTGGGGTCCGAGCCTCTCCGCAGGCAGGGTGCACTCGACACCAATCTTAATTGACAGGGATTGCCAGTTTTCGTACCGAAAGTGGGTTTTTTTCGGATACTCTGGCCTCCTCCCCGACAAAAACTGGACGCCATAATATAGCTTAAAATTTTTTAATGGCCGTTGCACATCATTCAAACAAACTTTTTTGTGCCGGGATTATAGCGGTAGTGTTCTGAGAGCTTCACCGACAAAGCTGCTCAGCGCGTTCCCAGGTGACGGATAGGGGAAGCGCTCTCATTGGCAAAAATATCTGGACGATAAAGACCCGTTTTGTAGATTTCGAAAAAGTGTAGGATTATTGTATTCGCTACAAAAGGCCAAATGGTTCTTCCCCAACAATACTCCATACTTTCCCAGTGGCAGTCACATTTTTTTCTTTGAGTACAATTCAACACTGTTTTCCCATTTATTTATTGTTTGTTAACTTGTTCTCGTTCTGAATATAGCTCGCTGACTTAAAGCAGACATCCAATCAACAAGTTAATCCCCTAATGACATCCAATCAATAAGTTAATCCCCTAATGAGACCATACTGGGAGGCTTCCCAGTGCTCGACCCACAGTGCAGCCCAGCGAGTCCCCGGGTGGCGGATACGGGAGACCCTCTAGTTGGGGGGGACGGGGTGTCAGGTCATAATACGGAAAGCCTGACCGCGGACCATAGTGGGTAACGTGTTTAGCTCCTTGCACGAAAAAGACCCCTTTTGTAGATTCGCTACAAAAGGTTCAATTTTCCGCCACTACCCAAAACTCCATACTTTTCCAGTGGCAAACAAAATTATATTCCCTGTAACCCATCCCATCCCCATTTTCCGTTGATTTATTGTTTGTTAACTTGTTCCCGTCCTGAATATAGCTGAAATACTACTCGCTGGACGAAAAGCAGACATCCAATCAATCAGATCAAATCAATCCCTAACGAGAAGGCCTCTCCTATCCGCCATCGGGGGATGCGCTGTGAACCCTCACAGCAGTTCCCAGGGTTAGTTCATCGACACTTTCTGAAAACACAATCTAATAGCGGCTGATTATTAAAATTATACATAGATGAGATAACAAAATTAAGTTTTAAATATTGCATTTTTAATACAAAAAACTGATTGGTTTCATGTTTTTCAAGGTTTTCTATTCAGAAAGTGTAGAATACATTGACCAGACTGGTGTAATGTTCTGGAATTTCGATAATACAGCTGTACAACATGCTGTTATTTGGATTTTACATATTTTTGTAGGGGCATCAGTGTCAGAGTGGTTAAGTTAGTTCGTCTACTATTGATCACGTGGTCTGTTAACACTGACATTTTGGGTCCGAGCCTCTCCGCAGGCAGGGTGCACTCGACACCAATCTTAATTGACAAGGATTGCCAGTTTTCGTACAGAAAGTCGGGGGTTTTTTTCGGATCCTCTGGCTTCCTCCCCGACAAAAACTGGACGCCATAATATAGCTTAAAATTAAAAATGGCCGTTACACATCATTCCAACAAACTTTTTTGTGCCGGGATTATAGCGGTAGTTTTCTGAGAGCTTGACCGACAAAGCTGCTAAGCGCGTTCCCAGGTGACGGATAGGGGAAGCGCTCTCATTGGCAAAAATATCTGGACGATAAAGACCCGTTTTTTAGATTTCGAAAAAGTGTAGGATTATTGTATTCGCTACAAAGGCCAAATTGTTTTTCCCTACCCAATACTCCATACTTTCCCAGTGGCAGTCACATTTTTTTCTTTGAGTACAATCCAACACTTTTTTCCATTTATTTATGGTCTGTAAACTTGTTCTCGTCCTGAATATAGCAGAAACACTTATCGCTGATTTAAAACAGACATCCAATCAATAAGTTAATCCCCTAACGAGAAGGCCTCCTATCCGCCATCGGGGTTACGCTGTGAACTCTCACAGCAGTTCATTGACACTTTCTGGAAACACAATCTAATAGCGGCTGATTATTAAAACTACACATACATGATATAACAAAATTAAATTTTAAATATTGCATTTTTAATACAAAAAACTGATTGGTTTCATGTTATTACCGCTGTTACCGTTGTAAGCATACAGATAATGGATTCTCCCATTTGATAGCTTTTGTTTACATTATATTTTGAGCAGTTTTTCTGAAACACGATAGAATCTTCCATAGTAGTAATCAAAAGTACTTGCCGAAATGATGACAAGATTAATTAAATGTAACAGTGCGGGGTCTAGATGACAATGAAACGTGTTAAATGAGTTGATTGCTTAAAACAACTCAATTCACACCATATTAAAATTTAAGGGAATATCGACCTCCATTAGTGAATACAAATCTAATCACGCTCGTGATAATACTTTAGATACCTGTGCATTGGATTCCTTGTTTAAAAGTTGTGTTAAACGTGCAAGACGAAAACTGTGACCACAACTGGATAACATAAAGTACTGTTAACACAGATTTTTTGCCTTTTTGCAGATGCTTCAGTACGCTTTCTCTTTGTTAGTTTTTTTTTTTTTTTTTTTTTGAAAACTATAAAAGTGTTATTAAGTTTCTACAAGTGATGCATTTATACAGTTTACCAATGTGGGTGGCTTGCGGTCTTTCCCTATCCGCCACCTGCGGTTGCGCTGAGTAGCTCTGTGGGTGTAGTCATGGGAATCGTGCATTAAACTGGAACGCGTATTGATAAAATATGCTTCTTGCTTACATCAATTCAGGTTATGATTATGCGTAACAGATAAGCAATTTCTCAAGGTTTTCTATTTAGAAAGTGTAGAATATCTTAGCCAGACTGGTGTAATGTTCCGGAATTTCGATAATACAGCTGTACAACATGCTGTTATTGGGATTTTACATATTTTTGTAGGGGCTTCGGTGTCTGAGTGGTTAAGTTAGTTCGTCTACTATTAATAGATCACGTGGTCTGTTAACACTGACACTTTGGGGTCCGAGCCTCTCCGCAGGCAGGGTGCACTCGACACCAATCTTAATTGACAGGGATTGCCAGTTTTCGTACCGAAAGTGGGTTTTTTTCGGATACTCTGGCCTCCTCCCCGACAAAAACTGGACGCCATAATATAGCTTAAAATTTTTTAATGGCCGTTGCACATCATTCAAACAAACTTTTTTGTGCCGGGATTATAGCGGTAGTGTTCTGAGAGCTTCACCGACAAAGCTGCTCAGCGCGTTCCCAGGTGACGGATAGGGGAAGCGCTCTCATTGGCAAAAATATCTGGACGATAAAGACCCGTTTTGTAGATTTCGAAAAAGTGTAGGATTATTGTATTCGCTACAAAAGGCCAAATGGTTCTTCCCCAACAATACTCCATACTTTCCCAGTGGCAGTCACATTTTTTTCTTTGAGTACAATTCAACACTGTTTTCCCATTTATTTATTGTTTGTTAACTTGTTCTCGTTCTGAATATAGCTCGCTGACTTAAAGCAGACATCCAATCAACAAGTTAATCCCCTAATGACATCCAATCAATAAGTTAATCCCCTAATGAGACCATACTGGGAGGCTTCCCAGTGCTCGACCCACAGTGCAGCCCAGCGAGTCCCCGGGTGGCGGATACGGGAGACCCTCTAGTTGGGGGGGACGGGGTGTCAGGTCATAATACGGAAAGCCTGACCGCGGACCATAGTGGGTAACGTGTTTAGCTCCTTGCACGAAAAAGACCCCTTTTGTAGATTCGCTACAAAAGGTTCAATTTTCCGCCACTACCCAAAACTCCATACTTTTCCAGTGGCAAACAAAATTATATTCCCTGTAACCCATCCCATCCCCATTTTCCGTTGATTTATTGTTTGTTAACTTGTTCCCGTCCTGAATATAGCTGAAATACTACTCGCTGGACGAAAAGCAGACATCCAATCAATCAGATCAAATCAATCCCTAACGAGAAGGCCTCTCCTATCCGCCATCGGGGGATGCGCTGTGAACCCTCACAGCAGTTCCCAGGGTTAGTTCATTGACACTTTCTGAAAACACAATCTAATAGCGGCTGATTATTAAAATTATACATAGATGAGATAACAAAATTAAGTTTTAAATATTGCATTTTTAATACAAAAAACTGATTGGTTTCATGTTTTTCAAGGTTTTCTATTCAGAAAGTGTAGAATACATTGACCAGACTGGTGTAATGTTCTGGAATTTCGATAATACAGCTGTACAACATGCTGTTATTTGGATTTTACATATTTTTGTAGGGGCATCAGTGTCAGAGTGGTTAAGTTAGTTCGTCTACTATTGATCACGTGGTCTGTTAACACTGACATTTTGGGTCCGAGCCTCTCCGCAGGCAGGGTGCACTCGACACCAATCTTAATTGACAAGGATTGCCAGTTTTCGTACAGAAAGTCGGGGGTTTTTTTCGGATCCTCTGGCTTCCTCCCCGACAAAAACTGGACGCCATAATATAGCTTAAAATTAAAAATGGCCGTTACACATCATTCCAACAAACTTTTTTGTGCCGGGATTATAGCGGTAGTTTTCTGAGAGCTTGACCGACAAAGCTGCTAAGCGCGTTCCCAGGTGACGGATAGGGGAAGCGCTCTCATTGGCAAAAATATCTGGACGATAAAGACCCGTTTTTTAGATTTCGAAAAAGTGTAGGATTATTGTATTCGCTACAAAGGCCAAATTGTTTTTCCCTACCCAATACTCCATACTTTCCCAGTGGCAGTCACATTTTTTTCTTTGAGTACAATCCAACACTTTTTTCCATTTATTTATGGTCTGTAAACTTGTTCTCGTCCTGAATATAGCAGAAACACTTATCGCTGATTTAAAACAGACATCCAATCAATAAGTTAATCCCCTAACGAGAAGGCCTCCTATCCGCCATCGGGGTTACGCTGTGAACTCTCACAGCAGTTCATTGACACTTTCTGGAAACACAATCTAATAGCGGCTGATTATTAAAACTACACATACATGATATAACAAAATTAAATTTTAAATATTGCATTTTTAATACAAAAAACTGATTGGTTTCATGTTATTACCGCTGTTACCGTTGTAAGCATACAGATAATGGATTCTCCCATTTGATAGCTTTTGTTTACATTATATTTTGAGCAGTTTTTCTGAAACACGATAGAATCTTCCATAGTAGTAATCAAAAGTACTTGTCGAAATGATGACAAGATTAATTAAATGTAACAGGTCGGGGTCTAGATGACAATGAAACGTGTTAAATGAGTTGATTGCTTAAAACAACTCAATTCAAACCATATTAAAATTAGGGGGGAATATAGACCTCCTTGAGTGAATACAAATCTAATCACGCTAGTGATAATACTTTAGATACCTGTGCATTGGATTCCTTGTTTGAAAGTTATGTTAAACGTGCACGACGAAAACTGTGACCACAACTGGATAACATAAAGTACTGTTAACACAGATTTTTTGACGTTTTACAGATGCTTAAGTACGCTTTCTCTTTGTTGGGTTTTTTTTTTGAAAACATATATACGGTTTACCAATGTGGGTGGCTTGCGGTCTTTCCCTATCCGCCACCTGCGGATGCGCTGAGTAGCTCTGTGGGTGTAGTCATGGGAATCGTGCATTAAACTGGAACGCGTATTGATAAAATATGCTTCTTGCTTACATCAATTCAGGTTATGATGATGCGTAACAGATAAGCAATTTTTCAAGGTTTTTCTTAGAAAGAGTAGAATACCTTACCAGACTCGTGTAACGTTCTGGAATTTTTATAGTACAGCTGTACAACATGCTGTTATTTGGATTTTACATATTTTTTTGGGGCATCAGTATCTGAGTGGTTAAGTTCGTTCGTCTACTATTGATCACGTGGTCTGTTAACACTGATTTTGGGTCTGAGCCTCTCCGCAGGCAGGGTGCACTCGACACCAATCTTAATTGATAAGGATTGCCAGTTTTCCTACCGAAAGTCGGGGTTTTTTTTCGGATCCTCTGGCTGGTCTGTCGGTTTTACTGGAGATTGCGAAGTGCAAGGTGATAGCAATACCTCACCCAACGATCAATCAGGTAAACAAAATACTTTAATTTATTATTTGCGTTATGGATAATTTTTGTTACATTGTTAGTTCTATCGAAATTTAAACCCAAATCAGCTTTGTAAAACAACATATAAATAAAACTAATTCAAAACCCAATTGGGAGGCCTCGGTAGCTGAGGCGTAAATGTATTTCTTCTTACTACTGATCTCGTGGTCTGTCAACACTGTTCTGACTATCAACAGCAAACAGGGTTTTTTTTTCATTATAACAGTTAACAACAGTGTCAATTTTTAAGAAAACAGATAGCAGCTAATGGTGGAAAAACAGTTAACAGTTGCTGTATTTATAAATAAAATGTTAACAGTTGCTTTATTTATAAAAAAAATGTTAACAGTTGCTTTATTTGTAAAAACAGTTAACAAAACTGTAAAAATGCTCAAAACACATTAACAGAAAAGATCTTGCCCCACTTCAATAACATCTGTATACTCAGTCGGTTCATGAACGAGAGTACAAGTTGATATGCTATAAAAAAAACAGTCAAAATATGTTTGACACACTTAATTACCAATGCAGTATTTAACTTCATGCACGAAAAAATTATTAGAAAAATGTAAGCACATACCATGAATATTAACCTTTATTAAGTAAACACTCAAACACATATATACATGTGTTACATGAGGTCATTTTACATAACATTTGTACAGTAAACGTATACAGAATGAACATGTGGTGAATTAATGAAAGCAATAAATAACACTATCAAAGACAATATCAAAAATAAAAACCTTGTATTTAGAGAAGAGAAGCAACTTTTCTGATAAAAAGTGACAATCTTTTATAAACTTCAACATTACAGTGCTACATCAAACACCTATTTTCGTAATATTTTGAGTACATCTATGGAATGAAGGTAAATATGTAATTCTTAAACAAGTAAAATTTTCATCTTTATAACAAAAAAGATGTGGAATTCATCACATCACAACATTTCCTTTACAGAAGTTACATTGTCTATCAATTCTTGGTATGTTGTGCCATTTACCCGTTTCAATCGATAATCATATCATAGGACCCTATGGGAAAAAAGTTTAAAAGGTCTTCTTCTCTGAAACCGTTTAACCAATCAAAACAAAACTTACTAGCAATATTGTTTGGATGGTCCTCTATAAAGTTTGTGTTTTTGATGGGATTTGGAAATTCAAAATGGCCGCCACCGCAGGACTTAGTTTAACATAGAACCCTATGGGAAAAAGTTTTAAAAGGCTTCTTCTCTGAAACAGGTTAATCAATGGAAACAAAAACTTACTAGCAATATTGTTTGGATGGTCCTCTATAAAGTTTGTGTTTTTATGGCAATTGGAAATTCAAATTGGCTGCCACCGCAGGACTTAATTTAACATAGGACCCTATGGGAAAAAGTTTGAAAGGCTTCTTTTCTGAAACCGGTCAACCAATGGAAACAAAACTTACTAGCAATATTGTTTGAATGGTCCTCTATAAAGTTAATGTTTTTTATCCCAATCGGAAATTCAAAATGGCCGCCACAACAGGACTTGGTTTAACATTCGACCCTATGAGAAAAAAGTTTAAAAGGGCTTCTTCTCTGAAACCGTTTAACCAATCAAAACAAAACTGACTAGCAATATTGTTTGGATGGCCCTCTATAAAGTTTATGTTTTTTATGGCAATTTGAAATTCTAAATGGCCGCTACCGCAGGACTTAGTTTAACATAGGACCCTATGGGAAAATGTTTTTAAAGGCTTCTTCTCTGAAACTGGTTAATCAATGGAAACAAAAACTTACTAGTAATATTGTTTGGATGGTCCTTTATAAAGTTTATGTTTTTTATGGCAATTGGAAATTCAAAATGGCCGCTACCGCAGGACTTAGTTTAACATAGGACCCTATGGGAAAATGTTTTTAAAGGCTTCTTCTCTGAAACTGGTTAATCAATGGAAACACAAACTTACTAGCAATATTGTTTGGTTGGTCCTTTATAAAGTTTATGTTTTTTATGGCCATTGGAAATTCAAAATGGCCGCCACCGCCGCAGGACTTAGTTTAACATAGGACCCTATGGGCAAATAAAAAAATCTTCTCTATAAAACCGGTGAACCAATAAACAAAGCTTTCTAGTAATATTGTTTGGATGGTCCTATTTAAAGTTTATTGAAAATTACAGGACTTACTTTAACATCAGGGAAATGTCATCTTCATTGCCTATAAAATCAGGTGAGCGATACAGGCTCTTAAGAGCCTCTGGTTTCGGATACTATGGTTTCCTCCCCGACAAAAATTGGACACCATAATATAGTAGGGGCATCGGTGTCTGAATGGTTAAGTTAGTTCGTCTACTATTGATCACGTGGTCTGTTAACACTGACATTTTGGGTCCGAGCCTCTCCGCAGGCAGCGTGCACTCGACACCAATCTTAATTGACAAGGATTGCCAGTTTTCCTACCGAAAATCAGTTTTTTCGGATACTCTGGTTTCCTCCCCGACAAAAATTGGACACCATAATATAGCCTAAAATTTAAAAATGGCGTTACACATCATTCAAACAATTTTTTTTTTGTCGGGATCATAGCGGGAGTGTTCCGAGTGCCTGACTGACAGAGCTGCTCAGCGCGTTCCCAGGTGACGGATAGGAGAGGCGCTCTCGTTGGCAAAAATATCTGGTCGATTAAGACCCGTTTTGTAGATTTCGAAAAAGTGTAGAATTATTGTATCCGCTACAAAAGGCCAAATGGTTCTTCCCTAACAATACTCCATACTTTCCCAGTGGTAGTTACATTTTGTTCTTTGAGTACAATTCAACAGTTTTCCCTTTTATTTATTGTTTGTTAACTTGTTCTCGTTCTGAATATATCTCGCTGACTTGAAGCAGACATCCAATCAATAAGTTAATCACCTAACGAGACCATACTGGGAGGCTTTCAAGTGCTCGACCCACAGAGCAGCCCAGCACGTCCCCGGGTGGCGGATACGGGAGACCCTCTCGTTGGGGGGGGGGGGGGGTGACCGTAGTAGGTAACGTGTTTTGGAGAATCTTGCATTGTAGTAATCAAAAGTACTTGTCGAAATGATGACAAGATTAATTAAATGTAACAATGCGGGGTCTAGATGACAATGAAACGTGTTAAATGAGTTGATTGCTTAAAACACAATTCAATTCACACCATATTAAAATTAAAGGGAATATAGACCTCCATTAGTAAATACAAATCTAATCACGCTAGTGATAATACTTTAGATACCTGTGCATTGGATTCCTTGTTTAAAAGTTGTGTTAAACGTGCAAGACGAAAACTGTGACCACAACTGGATAAACATAAAGTACTGTTAACACAGAGTTTTTGCCTTTTTGCAGATGCTTCAGTACGCTTTCTCTTTGTTGCGTTTTTTTTTTTTGAAAACTATAAAAGTGTTATTAAGTTTCTATAAGTGATGCATTTATACAGTTTACTAATGTGGGTGGCTTGCGGTCTTTCCCTATCCGCCACCTGCGGGTGCGCTGAGTAGCTCTGTGGGTGTAGTCATGGGAATTGTACATTAAACTGGAACGCGTATTGATAAAATATGCTTCCTGCTTACATCAATTCAGGTTATGATTATGCGTAACAGATAAGCAATTTTTCAAGGTTTTTCTTAGAAAGAGTAGAATACCTTACCAGACTCGTGTAACGTTCTGGAATTTTTATAGTACAGCTGTACAACATGCTGTTATTTGGATTTTACATATTTTTGTAGGGGCATCAGTGTCTGAGTGGTTAAGTTCGTTCGTCTACTATTGATCACGTGGTCTGTTAACACTGATTTTGGGTCTGAGCCTCTCTGCAGGCAGTGTGAACTCGACACCAATTTTAATTGATAAGGATTGCCAGTTTTCCTACCGAAAGTCGGGTTTTTTTCGGATCCTCTGACTGGTCTGTCGGTTTTACTGGAGATTACGAAGTGCAAGGTGATAGCAATACCTCACCCAACGATCAATCAGGTAAACAAAATACTTTAATTTATTATTTGCGTTATGGATAATTTTTGTTACATTGTTAGTTCTATCGAAATTTAAACCCAAATCAGCTTTGTAAAACAACATATAAATAAAACTAATTCAAAAACCCAATTGGGAGGCCTCGGTAGCTGATGCGTAAATGTATTTCTTCTTACTACTGATCACGTGGTCTGTCAACACTGTTCTGACTATCAACAGCAAACAGGGGTTTTTTTCATTATAACAGTTAACAACAGTGTCAATTTTTAAGAAAACAGATAACAGCTAATGGTGGAAAAACAGTTAACAGTTGCTGTATTTATAAATAAAATGTTAACAGTTGCTTTATTTATAAAAAAATGTTAACAGTTGCTTTATTTATAAAAAACAGTTAACAAAACTGTAAAAATGCTCAAAACACATTAACAGAAAAGATCTTGCCCCACTTCAATAACATCTGTATACTCAGTCGGTTCATGAACGAGAGTACAAGTTGATATGCTATAAAAAAAAACAGTCAAAATATGTTTGACACACTTAATTACCAATGCAGTATTTAACTTCATGTACGAAACAATTATTAGAAAAATGTAAGCACATACCATGAATATTAACCTTTATTAAGTAAACACTCAAACACATATATGCATGTGTTACATGAGGTCATTTGTACAGTAAACGTATACAGAATGAACATGTGGTGAATTAATGAAAGCAATAAATAACACTATCAAAGACAATATCAAAAATAAAAACCTTGTATTTAGAGAAGAGAAGCAACATTTCTGATAAAAAGTGACAATCTTTTATAAACTTCAACATTACAGTGCTACATCAAACACCTATTTTCGTAATATTTTGAGTACATCTATGGAATGAAGGTAAATATGTAATTCTTAAACAAGTAATATTTTCATCTTTATAACAAAAAAGATGTGGAATTCATCACATCACAACATTTCCTTTACAGAAGTTACATTGTCTATCAATTCTTGGTATGTTGTGCCATTTACCCGTTTCAATCGATAATCGTAAATTTTATGTTCTAAATTGTGTGATCCAGGATCTAAAAGTCTCTGATAATTTTAGTAAATAGTATTCCATAGATTTTTTGTGTTAAAAATAGAATAGAATTGACCGCGTGATGCGTTTCAAATCAGTATCACTGAACCATTGTTAAATACTGAATTGATCAGACAGTATTTGACGTACTTAAGTTTTGTCATAATATGTTAATTGGCTGGTAAAAATAAATCCCATAACAGTTTAATTATAAACTTATCTGATCCATTTGAAATCATAGTCGTCGTTATTTATTAAGTGTAACAATGTGTACATAATTCTTCTAAACTTCAAATCCCATACCAGTTTCATTAACAATACACTCTACAGATCTGATCCATTTGAAATCCTAGTGGTAATTATTTACTAATCTGTACACAAAGCTACTAAATTTTTCCTCACTATGGATCACTTTAACCCAAAAGGAAATCATTCCAAGTTTTATTCTAATTTCAAGAGGAAATATACCCCAATTCATCGTAAATAGTATTAATACTATTCGAACGGACATTTATTATTTACTAAATATGTAATTTAAAAAATTGTAATTTACAATTTATAACACTCACAGTTGGTTTGGAAACAGTTAACAGACGTGTGAAAATGCCCAAAACACACTCACAAACAGGAAAGATTTTGTCCCCTCGCATCTATTTCCATCCTCACATAATCTCAAATTTATCATTATAATTTACAAAGTATATTAGCAATTTTCTTAACGGATAAGGGAGGTGTTTTGGTAAATGGGGGCGTTTTGACCGACACCCTTTGTGAACCTTGACAAAATCATGAAATATATTATATATCGAAAGTTTTTGATCTGAAACAAATCACTTTGTTGATGTGCATTTGTTATTCTAACCCAGATTAAGTATTATATAATTATTCACCTATAAGTATAAATACCTGATGGTAGGGTACATTGTTTTTGTGATTTCAGCACCACTGAGCTCCATAACGACTCTCCCAATATTTAACCACGACTCGCCTCACTTAACTGTTCTTCCCATGAAAATTATTATGTGTAAGTCAATTGAACAACATTAAAATCGCTAGTGCTATAATATATAGTCATTCCACAATGTCGAGTGAACATTAGGAAACCGTTAAGGACACATGGAAACATTTTGGAGCGTCATCACTCATGTAAAACATTTAAAAGTCGCATTTTTTATCCGATTTTATCGTTTATTTAGAGTTGGGAGTGAGACCAATACATAGGTGTAATGAATTGAATGTACACGGCACTGGCGATGATCTAATGTAACGTCATGCTCACTTACGAAGATGGTGACATGTTGAAAAGGGTGCGTAACATTTTGACATACGACATGTACGAGGGAACGTGTGGGGATAATAGTAATTCAATGTTAGCATGTAATATTTAAGAAATAATAGAGAAACAATTTTTAGTTACACTGTGGTATTTGGGAAACCTGGAAACGCTTAATAAAATTACTGACAGATTTGGTATCGGAGAAGCATCTGTGATTGAATGTCGAAACAAAGTTATTTCAGCATTTTTAAAATATCTTTTGCATAAATTTTTCAAATGGCCAGATAACCAAAGGAAGGCCTTGGAGGCACATGCATTTGCTCAAAGATATGGGTTTCCTGATATAATTAAAGCTGTGAACGGAACTCGTATCAGAATAAATAAACCAAGTGCACACCCCCGGCGATATTTCAACAGGAAACAGTTCTATTCCTTGCAGTTACAGGCAGTTTGCTTACATAATATGATGTTTTCACTGGAAATCCAGGCAGTGTACATGATGCCAGATTGTTAAACAAATTCTTATCTATGTGATGATGGGCATCAGTTATGATGTTTAAATTATCACATATTGGTTGATGAAGCTTATCCATTGCGAAATTGGCTCTTAACGGCATATAGAGACAATGGGCACCTCACACCTCTTGAGAAAAAATTAAACACAAGTCATTCCTCTAACAGGGTTGTGATAGAACGATCTTTTTTTGTCTCCCGCCGCAACGCGACGAAGGGACCTAGTAGTAGTCTGCGTCCGTGCATCCGTCCGTTCGTCCGTCACATTTTTTGGCCACAAATCCTCTGAAACAGATTGACCGATTGCTTTGATATTTGGTAGGATTCATTGTTATGATAGTTAGATGTGCATACTATATTGTCATTTTGATTTGTCAAATTTTGTAGGAGTTACGGAACTTTGACCATTTCAGCAAAATATTACAATGGTACATCTTGTGGACGCATCTCCTCTGAATCCGCGTTATGGACTGCTTTTATATTTGGTAGGATTAATTGTTATGATGAATAGATGTGCATACTTTACCCTAATTTTGATTTGTCAAATTTTGTAGGAGTTATGGGACTTTGACCATTTCAGCAAAATAATACAATAGTAGATCATTCGGACGCATCCTCTCTGAAATCGCTTGATAGGTTGCTTTGATTTTTGGTGGGATTAATTGTTATGATGGTTAAATGTGCATACTATCCCGTGATTTTGATTTGTCAAATTTTGTAGGAGTTATGGAACTTACCGTTTCAGCAATAAAATACATAAGTAGATCTTGTGGACGCATCTCCTCCTTATGGATTGCTCTGATATTTGTTAGGATTAATTGTTGTGATGGGTAGATGTGCATACACTACCCTCATTTTGATTTGTCAAATTTTGTAGGAGTTATGGGACTTTGACCATTTCAGCAAAATAATACAATAGTAGATCTTGTGGACGCATCTCCTCTGAACCGCTTGATAGGTTGCTTTGATTTTTGGTAGGATTAATTGTTATGATGGGGAGATGTGCATACTATCTCGTGATTTTGATTTGTCAATTTTTGTAGAAGTTATGGAACATTGACCATTTCAGCAATATAATACAGTAGTAGATCTTGTTGAAGCATCTCCTCTGAAACAGCTTCATAGATTTCTTTGATATTAGGTAGGATTATTTGTTATGATGGGTAGATGTGCATACTCTACCCTCAGTTTGATTCATCAAATTTTGTAGGAGTCATGGGACTTGGACCATTTCAGTAAAACAATACAATGGTAGTTATTGTGGACGCATCTCGTGTGAACCCACTGAACAGATTGTTTTGATGTTTAGTAGGATTAAATGTTATGATGTATAGATGTGCATAGTGTACCACCATTTTGAGTCATCAAATATAAATCACAAATTTTATCAAGCACTCTAGTTACTAGAGTTTCACATTCTGATGCAGTGTTTTTCTTGTAGTTGCTTATCTCTTCCCAAAAAACCTGTCAAAACAGTTCTATACATGCTTAATATTTCGTCACAAAACTAAATGTATCACACAATTTTTTTCCCATTTTATTTTCTGACTCCTCTTAGGGAATTCGATACTGCATCGGCGTGGGACATATGGCTAAGTGTAGCAACTTGCCCTTGTTTCTTTTTAAAGGACAGTTTTACCGCCTCTAATTCGTTAATACAAAGGAAATAAAAATTTCTATTGACATCATCATGACATGTGTACTGGACAACATATGTATTCTTCAAGGAGATGACATAAAATTAATATCTAAGCCTTAGTTCAATGGAACAAAAGACTACAATTTTGTACAGATCCATCTGAGGTACATTTCCTCAATATGTTTTTAATTCAGCCAGGAAGAATTAATGGCCCTGGCAGCAATGTTGTATACTTAATCAGCAAACAATTACAAATACAAACTATTTAAAAAACTACCAAATACACATTCCTGTCAAATTTGGTACAAAATGGCCAAGTGGTTTTGGAGAAGATAGAAATGTGAAAAGTTTACCGACGCCAAGTGATAGGAATAGCTCACATGATCCTTTGTGTCCGTCCATCAGTTAAAAAAATGTAACAAATACAAATCTAACATGTCTACAAAAATACAACTAGGTAATCGCAACAGTATACTAGATATCAGTCACAAGGTATCCATCTCTTTGGGCCACATCAACCATGGTTTGCGACATATTGACTTGATATTATCTACCCGCATACCAAATATCAAAAGCCTACCTCAAAAGATTTTAAAAAGTTATAGACAGATACGATAAGTTTCGGACGAACAGACTGATTACTATAGGTATCTACCACTAAGTGGTGGGCCCTAATAAACAAAAGGAACTGAATATATAATATTGTTCAATGTAAAATAATTCTATCATTGACAATGGACAAAAGTTCATTAAACATATGTTTAGATGCATATGCATTAAGATATTGTTTCTTTTACCAACTAGTCAGAACTGGCTGTCATTTAATTACCTGAGTGAACTTCGAATGCCATGATATCTATATTAGGCTTGGGTTAAATCAGGCATAATTTCAGCATTAAACACAACGTAAGCTTTCCTTTTTCTTAATTCAGAAAAATGTGTTGTACACGAAAAACTAATTATTGGATAAATGCTGAATACTCTATTTAGCATGGGAAGGCATTAAATTTGTGACGACTTGACTGCTAGACGATTAATGGTATCTATTGTTTCAAGATGCATCCTTTCCTTCCTTTCCCGCTCGTCATCTTTAGCCCTTTAAGATTTCTCAAAATTTTTTGTAAATGAAAACAAAATACAAGATATATCTTGTCTGCTGGTACCATCAGAAACTGTTAATATTAATTTTTTATGACCCATCCAGAGGTGAGATAAACACTTGAAAAGTAAAAACATCCAAATACTATAATTGCAAAAAATAGTACCTGCATCCAGTTCACTTGTATATCTATCACTACTAACAGTAGTAGTTGATTGCTCGCTCGCTTTACTAGTGATCTTTGGTGGTTGGCTGGCTTTAATAGCTGAAGGCTGATTAACGGTATTTTTGTTTGAACCCAAACTACAAAAACAAATACAAATATTGATTAACCCAATTATATTGACATTTGCAATTATACATGTAATATACAGTACAAATAACACTAAGTAGTAACAGTGACCAGTCAATTTTATTTCCCATTATACTGTTATACTTTTGTTAATAACTTGAACATATAAACTGTACTTTAGCTATATGTACGCATTGAAAACTGTCTGCAAACCATGAAAAAGGGTCGATGTCAAATGATTATGATGTAGTACTGGGTCATATGCTGATGATACATGCCACTTAAGCAACCTAAGACAATTAGATCTTTAAAATGTTCAAATTACTAATACAAGAAAATCAACCTACATGTACAAACATTTTTCATGTACCTCGACCTTTAGCAGCTCACTGATGCAATGTGTATGCTGAAAATGTGAGGAAATAACTAATTAAATTATTTACATTCCGTCATAGTCCAAGTACGTACTTTTTATTTATATTTGAATATATATACACAGTAACAAACGTATAACATGAACCAATTTGAGCTCTTAAACCGGCTTAATATTTTACAAAACAAAACAAATCCACAAAAACATAACACAACAGCAAAATTTCAACATACATGTTCAGATACACTCAAACAAAGTACATGAAGAAGGATAAGAATTACAGACGAACATCATAACTATACATGCACTTATGTTGATTAGATTCGAAAAGATATTCGACGCATTTGACTCCTAGAGATGTATGTAAGGTAGAACGGAATTTGAACAAACAACAATAATAAAAAAACGTTCAAAAAAATTATGAAACGAAAGAAAGAGACAAGAAACACTAAATTTGTGTGGGGGAGGTAATTAATGAACGTGTTGCGAACTGTATCCAATCAAAATAAGGCTATAATATAAGAAGGTTGCTACATTCATCAATTTTTAAAACAAATGTTATTAAACAAATAGGGTATTAACAAAAAGAGACTGCAATTAGAGCTCCATACCCTGTCTGCACGTGAATGACGACGGACGCAAAGAAAGAAGAATGGCATGAATGGCTTTTAAAATCAAAGAGCTAACAATAAACATATTTAAATATCCACAATGAAAAGCTATTTCAGAAGTTGAAGACCATAATGGTACAGAAAAAACATACAAACCTTTCTATGTATATGTCGGAGTTGTAAGTTGTTTCTTGTGATACACTAGAAAACAAGTTAGTTAACATTTTAAAATTTCAAAACAGCACCTATTGTTTAAATAAATTTTATAAGCAAATATGTACTGACATAAATAAAATTATATTCATTCACATGTATTCATTACAGTTTGCTGTTTTATTAATTTGACTATCTTTTATAATGGGAACTTCTGGGAACTTCTAAGTAAAATATTTTAATTAGAATTATATTAACATGAACAAAAATTGGCAATTCAATGCTAATTAAATGTGAATTGAAATCGGTAATGTGTATGCTATCCCATGATGCGTTATGATAAATACTAATGACCTACTTACCTTGGTGTAGGATCATTTGTGTGACAATAATTTCACGATAGAGAGAGAGAGATAGTGCGTGTGACAGGCGGTCAAATGAAGAAAATATGGTGTAAATACATCACCGGCGTGCGGATTGCTTACAGATACAATGGTCAACAAAGCAAATATATTTCTACCCCAGACGAAATGCGCAAAAAATACACGACAAATGGTTTTATCATGTAATTATTGTTTATCAGTTTCAATGGCTTTTTTTTGGCATAAAAATAATTCTCTAAAGTTTAATTACGACTAACAATTATTTAAAAACAACATGCTTCTGTTGGGACATGCAAACAGGGATACTTGTCAGAATATACTACAGTAGATTGTTCGAACGCAGAATTTTTTACTATTTTTGTCCAATCAGAATGCAAGCTTGTCTTCAATAACAGTACGTTACCATGGGTAGGCGTCTTTTAGTTGAAAGGTCACAATTCGAGAATATAGCGACTGCGTCGGAAAAACATGCACATGCAGGGCGGTGTTGTAAGGTAGGTCAGAGAGATTGTTTAGCATGTCTGTTACACTGGAAGTATAAAGACAATTATAGACAACTGGAATAATTTATTTGAGCATGTAATCAATTGTCAAAATGTCGTCGTTTGAAAACTAACTGGATAAATTTTGTAATGACCATCCTATGAGATTCGAATTGATATGAAGATAGACTAGGGTGAATACAAGGCAACTAAAATCGTACATTTTTGTAATACATGTACATGTATTTTGTAAATAAAAGAGAGATGAAATGCCGGTACCAAGTCAGGACCATTGCTGTAGATGCTGTATTTTTGGTTGTTGGTTCTGGAGTTGCCGGTTTCTCGGACTTTGATTTGTAGATTTTTGAGCGTTCGGTATTTTGTTATTGCCTTACTATACATGTGAGAAATAGTGAAATTCGTGTAGTTTATCTTCATGTTGTCAATTCTTAAAAAATAAAAAAAATAATTGACATGTAGTATTTACCGACACTCAACTCGATATACTACGTAAAGCAACAATGGTATATTGATGGCATGTTTAAAGTTGTCGGATCCTTTCAACCTATCACTATTTTTATACGACTTATTTTGAAAATACGAAACGAAATAATTAAATTATGCATGGTTTTCATTTTATTCTGATGTGTTCAAGTGAAGGGCAATGCAACAGTAAATGTTCGATATCTTCAGGTTCGTCAGAATCACATATCAGACATAGCTAATTCTCAGACATGTGCATTCTTACGAGTTTCTCATTTAAGGGCAAATAACCTGTCCGTGTCAACTTCAAACGTAATGATTTGCAGTTGTTTGCATCGGACAAATATACCTGTTTTCCTATATGCACATGACAGTTTACATACAATTTTAAACTACTCTTACTGGTAACAGCCACCCATCCCGAGTAGATTTTCCAAATGCCGAATCAAAGTTTTCCAAACTGAAATTATCTGTACGATTGTTCATCTCTTGCACGTATCCGAGACAATTATCTTCATGCTTAATAAGTTCGTTTAAAACACGTGTACATAGTCTATTGTCAGGTAATCTAATAAGTCTCTTATAATTAGATACAACTATGTAACATTATATACAATTATGTAACATTATAGAACTTTAAAATATTATTATAAAAAAATATCTTTGGTTTGCATCGTTTTTTATTTCTAAATATTTATGTAATTGAAGATCCGAGTTCTCTCTGTAGACGGGATGCGATCATGCAGATACCAAAAAAACAGGAACCAGAAAAAGTAGTAATGCAGATCCAGAGATGAACATAGTCATAGAGGATCAGCTGTTGTGTTCATGATGAACGTAGGTAGGTAGTGCCCGGGTGAAGAAAGAACCTTGGGGTTTATTTTTAATACTATGCACATTAATAAAGACAATACACTGACATAAAAACCTATTAAGTGAGACTTGGAACTGCGAGTTCGACTATCATTTATATATCTGGATATATATTGTTCACTCTTAAATAAATTTTAAAAAGGATAAAAAATCTCTTTAAATCTTTCTTACCATCTCTTGCACAATTATGTGACATAGACACCCCCATGTCTCCAAAAATAAATTACATTCGCTGCACTGATACAGCAATTTGTTTGAAGCAGCCATCTCTTATTACGTCACTGTTCTGTCTGCACTACCTCTAAAATCGGCACAGACAGAACATGTCCAGGCCCCAGTTTCATAAAACTTCTCAAATTGAGAATTTCCTCAAATCCTTGAGTTTTTCCTCAAATATGCATATTTAAGCAATTCGATTGGTCAACTTTTTGAGTTGAGGATATGTTGAGACAGTTCCAAATTTGAGGTGTTTGATGAAACCGGGCACAGAACACTGTTCCGTATAACTTGATTCCTGTCCGGAACGTTCTGGTTGTGCAGAACAGCAATTCGGGCAGGTTGTGCTCGACTCTAATCCCAATTGACAAGGGTTGTCATTTTTACCGGGAACTCCAGCTTCCTCCACAAATAAAAATTTGACCCCATGATATAGCTGAAAAATTGCTAAAATGAGTGGTGTTAAACAACATTTAAATAAAATAATTCAACACCCAATGTTTATCACAACAATCAAACTATGCGTTGTTGGAAAATTAAGATTGAAATTATTTGAAATGCCGTTCGTATACTAGCAGAAAATATACTGTAAACCAGTTTATATTCGCGTAAGCAAAACATCGCAGTTTTTATTGATTTGACCTATTCGCGGATACAAACTTGCGCGATATTGAAATCACTGAAAAAAATCTTTGCGGATCTTCTGATCGTATAGACAAAATAAATTTGAGTTTACGTTGTTTTCTTTTGTTTTATGTCGATCGAATTTTATAGCTGACAGTGACACGTTAACAAAATCTCAAGTACATGTAGTTTGGTTGCGTGTATTGAACATTTTATGAAAACAGGAAAAATACAAATTATCAAACCTTGTGTTTGCATAACAACTTATTACATGCACGTAATAAATAGAAACTGACAATTTTATTTGTTTGTTTTTGCCATGCACTTCCAGCAATTGTTCAGCTTTATCTTGGCGTCCACTTTTTATTGTGGGAGTAGCAGGAGAGAAACCAAGACCTGCGGTAGGAAAACTAGCAATCCTTGTCAATTAAGATTGGAGTCGAGTACACCCTGCCTGCAGTGAAAATCGAACCCGCAATCTCAGTGTTGACAGACCACGTGATCAATAGTAGACGAACTACCTTAACCACTCGGCCACCGAGGAACCCTGACAATTTTACATTTATGGCTCTGTCATGCCTGTAGGTGTACATGTTTCTTAATTTCTGAGGTGATTGTTTGTATGTTCATGGTGTGTTTATAACGGCTAAAAATCCGTTTGATCTATTGACACCTGACAGAACTGAATTTGTTTTCATTGTAACATCATGTTCAATAGTCTCAGTCTGATCACACATATATTTAAAGTGTTGTAACTGTTTGAATATTGTCAATGAGATATTGAATTAAGCAAATAAAAAAATTCTATTGAATATGAATTGATTTTCCACTGAAAAATTGGGATTTGAATATTGCCCTTTTCACTGTATTTACCATGGCAACCGAAGTCAAGTCATAACAAACAATTATAATTATTATTTTATGATCCAATGGTCAATTTCAACTTATAAAATGAATATCAGCAAAATCTGAGACATGTCATGTCGCACCCTATATAAAAAATCCTTTCATCCTTATGGATAATTGGTGTTAAATGTCAATTTTGCATTTATATGTAAAATAAGGAAATATATAATTGTTTTTCCGTCCTCGATTTCACGTAAACTTCTGAATACTAATATATAAAGCCGACAAATTAATATCAGATCAGTAACGTACAATTTATCAAATCTTTTCTCCGCTTTTACACAAGTCTATCCACCTATTTTAGATGCGAATTAGAGACCTTTATTAGCAATCATAGAAACTAAAGCACATAGTTTTAATTGTACTGTGTCTTCTCCCATTTAATTATAGGAAAGAATTATTGATCAGTCTCGTTAGATTTCTTGAAATCTGAGTCAACTGCTTTTTCATTTACTTCCAGTAAGTTTAAAAATGCGAATTTAATGGTCGACTAGATCACATTGTCATAGAATAAAAATATTAATGATACGACGGAAACAACGTTATGGCTGAACCGTTATAATATTCAGGAAATTCCGTACAATACGATATACTACAAACACTGGCGTTGTAGTATGTATAACAGTGGAAGAAATCAAGGATTAAATGTAGTTGTGGTGTAACAAGTTATTATTTTCGTACGTAATTGGGTTGTCCATTATCAATAAAATATTTGAAAAAAACGGGTAAAATAAGTTCTATGACTTTAAACAGGAGCGAAAAATGTAGGGTTTTTTGTAGCGGCTACGACATCCATTATAGCGTTTATGGCTAACCATGTAACGCCTTCGTATTATGACCTGCCCATCCTTCTCTCCGCCACACAAGAAAAGTGCATTTATTCAGAAACCCAAAAGAACAACTCTATATGTCTAGCTCTGAGAACAAGAAGATTTCTTCCACTTTGATTAATTTCTTAAGTCTAGTATAATTTTATTAAAATAGGTGGTCTAAACCTAATGTTCATCTACATAGTCCAAAATCCATTAAGTCTGATTACTGAACATTAGAATTTCACAGCTGCCAACGAACAATGCGTTTATTTATAATACAAAGAGGATACTTTTCAACAGCCTATTGTCATTATAAACTACCAGTATTTCTCGGAATCATAAAGGAGATTTGTGATCGATAAAACAAGCTTTGCATTTTGAACTTGTTACAGAGTACAAAAATTCCAAAATACAAATGCTGATATTTGTCTTTGAAGAAATAAATAAATGTACTACAAAGATATCAAAAGTTCAGATATCTTAAGAAACAACAACTGAATTTATTACAGATTCAACAAACGTACTTTGCACAAGGATAAATAAAATTTAATATAATACTTTTTTGAATTCTACAAATGCACTCGGACACATGTGTGTTTTTCTGCAATGAATTATTAGTAGGGTATCTAAAGCAAAATAATGAAATGCTGCCTTGACGAGGTTCATGACGATTGAAAGAGAGGGACCGGTCGTCTCAGTTTATATATGTTATTAAGAAGGTGATTTTTTACCATTTCGATATTCAAATTTAACCGTTTGGCTACCTTTAATATCAAACCCGTCCAGTGGCCTCACATTTCTTTGGTAGTGTCTGAAATAATATGATGCCAGCTGTCTTGCCACGGTTCATGAAGATTTAAAGAGGATAAAGGTTCGTGTCGCATTGTGCATGTTATCAACTATATTCAGGACGAGAACAAGTTAAACAATAAATCAATGGAAAAGAGGGTGTGATGGGACGTAGAGAACAAAATTTTGACTGCCACTGGAAAAGTATGGAGTATTGGGTAGGGGTGGAAAATTTTGCTACAATGAGCCTACTCTTTTTCGAAATGTTCAAAAGGGGTCTTTAAGGTGCAAGAAGCGTGGCACTCTCCAAAGACGTTGCCAACAACTGTCTTTCCGTACAGGCTTTCCGTATTATGACCTGACAACCCCCCACCCTCCCAAAAACGAGATTGTCTCTCCTATCCACCACCCGGAGACGCGCTGGGCTGCTCTGTGGGACGAGCACTGGGATCGCACCCAGTATGGTCCCAGCCTTTCATATCGAACCATCTAGTCGTTAAGAACTATCGAATAATGCCTGCTGTCTTGCCAAGTTTCGTGAACATTGAAAGAGAATGAAAAGGTCGTCTCGAGTTGCGCAGGTTCTGAAGTGGAGAAGGTGTTTATCAGTTAGACATTCAAATTTGCCCCTGGTGGGGATTTCATATCCAACCCGTACATATGTCTAGAATTTCACTTGGCGACATCTACAAGCTGTCCTACCAATTTGTATGAGGATTGAAAGAGTTTGAAGGGTGAGCATTGCAGGTACTCGTTTAAGTGGTTTCTATTCAAATTTGTCCCTGTTGGGCTCCCATTAATACCAAACCCGTCTAGATTCCTTTTGGTAGTATCTAAAATAATATAATGCAAGCTCTTTTACCGAGTTTCATAAAAATTGAAAGAGGATGAAGGAATAGTCTCGAATGTTTTTACCAGTTCGATTTTCAAATGTGTCCCTTGGGAGATAATACAAGTTAATTCTTTTTTTAACTAATTGCCAACTTCAAACTCGTTCTATATAATTCAGTTTTGGATGAGAAAAATCACTACCAAATAGGATTCTAAATGAAATATAGCGTCGTACATACCCAAAATAAAGTCCTATAATGTATAAGGTTATTATTTTGTTTATTTGTGCAGACCTACAAACTGTATAACAGTACTTACGTATACTCAAGGGCCTCGGTGGCCGAGTGGTCAAGGTAGTTCGTCTACTATTGATCACATGGTCTGCCAACACTGAGATAACGGGTTCGATTCTCACTGCAGGCAGGGTGTACTCGACTCCAATCTTGACAATGATTGCCAGTTTTCTTACCGCAGGTCGGTTGTTTTCTCCGGGTACTCCGGCTTCCTCCCCCAATAAAAACTGGAGGCCATGATATAGCTGAAAAATTGCTGAATGTGGCGTTAAACACCATCAAACAAACAAACTACGTAAACTAAAGAAAGAAACAAGCAAAACAACGAATGCTTTTTTTTCCACACATAATTGACGAAATGGAAACAATCGACATATAAATGCTTTGCAACTTACAGGTAGTCAGTCATTAGTCGGATCGAAAAAAAAGTTTGAAAACTTCTATTTATCGACAGCTATAGGTACCGTACATTTGGTAAAAACACTAATTTTCATCGATATTTCCTTGAAATGAAGAAAACTTTACTTTAACGTCAGCCATTGTGGTGTCAAACTAACAAAAATCCATCATTTCGGAATTTAAACCGGGAATAAATTCGTTATACACGTTCATGTCTGTAGATATGAAGATTTTAACACCTTTAGCACCCCTGTACACCTTTCGGCTTCGCCTCAGGGAAACCTTGGGGCACTTTAGGTTCTACGGATATTATTAGTTATATACGTTCATATCCGTAGAGATGGAGATTTTAACGCCTGATTTGCCCCAAGTACGCCCTGAGGCGAAGCCGAAGGGTGTACAGGGGTGCTGAATGTGTTCAAATCTCCATATCTACGGATATGAACGTGTATAACGAATTTATCCACGGTATTAGTTTGAAATAATGGATTTTTAGGTACTTAGTTAACGCAATGGCGGACGTTAAAGTGACTTTTTCATCGTTATCAAAGGAAATTTGATTGAAATGTGACAAAAATGATGTTTTTTACAAGGTGTAGGGTTCTACCTTTGGTAGAACCTGAAGTTCTTGAAAAAGAACAGTTTTTTTGTTGGATTCAAACAGATGTTTAAGAAATAAATTTTGGCGCTGAATGTCTTGCAGAGACGTCATAATTGTGTGACGTCGTTGTTTGTCAAACTGCATATCTTTTGTTTCTTTTTCTGTTAAAAATAAAACACATTTGGACCTTTCTAAAGATTTTACCATCCTATATATGACAAAAAACGATTACCATTTAAAATATAAACGCATTTTAAGTACTCTTGTGCTACAAACGGTTAGCAACACCCGGGTATATGACTTAGCAACGAGCCGGGTATATTATCAGTTACCTACGTTATTACCCGGGTGTATGGAAATTGTACCACCTGAAAGTACTTCTGTTCAGCCTGACCACCTGAAAGTACTTCTGTTCAGCCTGAGGCGAAGCCGAAGGCTGTCCAGAAGTACTTTCAGGTGGTACAATTTCCATACACCCGGGTTATAACGTAGGTAACGGATTTATCCCCGGCTAACAAGTGTTAAAGGCTGAAAATAGGTTCTTTTGTCGTCAGAAAATGCTGAATGGACAACGTCATCACAGTTGCTCACAAAAAATTATACGTTTTTTATGAAGAAAATGCCCATTTTACCAAGTCGAGGATGTTACCTTTGGTAACAACCTCAGACTTAGCGAGTTTAAAGAGTTTTTATTTTGTTTTACATTGTTTTTCCTACTATCGGTATTTTGGCGCCTCAAGTCACGCTATCATAACGTCAACAGACAATGACGTCAAGTTCCGATTTAATTCATATTTATGTGTGTCAGTGTGAGTATAGGGCATCTACAGTGTTTGAAAGGAAGTACAAATACAAATATAAAAAGACAGAAATGTTCATTTGTGGAATAACGTACACTGGTACTCTAGAACATACATTAGCAACGTACAAACAATACACCCTGCGACGTTAGCAACGAAGACGGGGGCATGGGATTTGTACCGACGTGTAATCAACCAATCAAAAGTCCGCATTTGTTGCAAGCCGGGGATAATGGGTTTTGTAAAGACGTGTAACTGACCAATCAAATTCAAGGAATAATAACGATACGGGAATAAGAACGTACATTATAGGATATTCAATTGTGCATAGTGAATATTGAAAACATTATTACGGGTGCCGCAGAACGCTTCAAATTGCGCGGAACTTCTGAATGCGTTTCGGCAAAAGTTATCATATTTTTAATATTCACGATTCAACATGGACGACAGTCGGCGAAGTTGTTTTCTAGTTTGATATGTAGGTGATTTTAATAATATTTTTGACTATTTAGTTGATTGATTAGGTTAATAAAGATGTAATAAACTAAAATGAATTATGTCTCAATCCGCTGGATGATACCTCGGCTACGCCTCTAGAAAATCCTGATACGAATATATTTGGACTTAAAAATTTGTTAGTCATCTACTTATTGATCACGTGGTGTGTCAACACTGAGCGGTTGCAGGTTCGAGTCTCATTGCTGGCAAGGTGTGTTTGTCTTCAGTCTTAATTGACAAGGCTTGAAGTTCAGGGTCTTTTCTCCTGGTACTCCGGCTTGCTCCCAAATAAAAACTGGACGATATGATTTAGCTGGAAAATTGCTGAAAGTAGCGTTAAACATCATTCAAACAACATAAACAAATATAAGGACCCGAAAACAATTAAAACATCATATATTCCTCTTGCTGTTTCACTATTATACAACGTTATCTGTTCGTTGAAATGCGAAAAAGCAAAAAGAGAATACAAATTGTGCTACGCCTACGCCGACTTATGATAATGTTTATGAGCAAGAAGAGATTAGCAAATTTTGGTTAAGGTTTCAGCAAAAGCCAAAAACATAAAAGTTGTTTTATCACTAATTAGATTCTGAAAAAAATATATGGATTGTTCACTTCCGCAATAATGTTATTTATACGACTTCGACAAAAAAGTGATTATCGGGTTCTTTTCATACAAACATCTTCAATACGATGTGGCCGTATGAGTATTGCAGAGTGTATACAAGTGGAATATATTGAATAAATGAATGTTTGTTTAACGTCATGCGCGCAATATTCAAGACGAAATTGAGATAAAGTTTCAAGCGTATGTTTAGTGTTCTGTATTTCATTTCTTGTTTTGCTTAATTGTGTCTTTTATTCTCAATAAAACATAAAATCTTTTACTTTATAAACAGTACGTATGTCTATTTAATAAACAACACGTTAGCATGATTGTCATTGCAATTTACATAAAGCAATTGTAAATTCGTTTAGAAAATATGTTCATGTTTACTTACGAATAACACAGAACATTCTTATATAACCTGGCTTATGTGGAAGACTCCACAGCCAATCCCGAATATATAAACTTGAGAGTAACATTAAATTGACATAAACAATTTGAAAAATACACACGAAATTTTTTAAAAAATTAATTAAAACGTTTTAAAAGCTTACACGTCTGATACAATAATTCTTTGCAGCGAACAGGAAATGGTATACCTTATTAAAAGGGGCTTTTAAAATTAAATTTTGCCTTTAAATGATTAATTGGATGTTTGCTGTACTAGACGTAAAGCAAACATTTAATCTTAGCGAGAAGTATTTCAGCGATATTCAGGACAAGAACAAGTTAACAAGCAAAACACAACAGAAAATGGGGTTGGATGAAACATAGGGAACACAATTTTGACAGCCAATGATAAAGTATGGAGTATTAGATAGGGGCAGAGAATTTAACCTTTTGATCAGCTACAATAAGCCTACTGTTTCTTGAAATCTACATAGGGGTCTATATCGTGCAAGGATAGTTGGGTCTCCCATATCTGCCATCCGAGACGCACTAAGCTGCTCTGTGGGTCAAGCGCTGGGACCCCTCCCAGTTTAGTCACATAATTTTACCCATTAAAAATAAAGTAATTAAATGTTGTTTTTTTAATCAAATGAATCGATCATATCAAGAAAACTACTTTTTGCTGCAATCCTTTTAAGTTTCTTAAACAAGTTGAAACACAAGTCTGTATTCTTATTACCCACTAAAAGATATAGAACATGATTATAAAAAGAAAAACACCAATAATGACGACGAGGTAGAATGGTAATAACAGTTGCAAAGTCGTAATAAAAAACAATGCCCATAAACTGCCAGAAAAGCTGGGTGCACCAATGTAAATGTAAATATACCACAATCATCAATATACACGAAAAATATAATTAGACCTGTACTGAGATTTACAAATTGTCGTCAGTGTAAATAACATCGTAAGTATTGACTTTTGATCTTCTAACACTTACGATAGATTTTACACTTACGACTATTTGTGGTCCTCTGTTGGATGCATTAATTTAACATTATTTATAAAGTACGTTTTTTTTTCTGTTGACTCATTGATCATCAACACGAGCATACCACGTTACATATAGTTATTGTAGCAAAACACTGTTTTAGCTGTTTAAATGTCAAAGACATTAATATGCATATTTACACGTCTTTGCGGAAAACATTTTTAAAATTTCTTTTACAACAAAATAATACAATTAACGTAACAGTTACACATGTAAAAATGTAGACAACATCTCGTTATTAATATAAAAATATATAGGTATAAACAGATTTCTTGTGCTGTTATTAAAGTGTTGACTTCATTGTGAAACATATGGACTACACACAATAAATGTACCTTTACATGTTCAAGGGCTGGGACTATTATAAGTTGATTTATAGGTTCCTGGCATGAGCAATAACTATTACAATAAACGCAAATTTTGCTGCCAACAAACACGGCTAGTAATTGAGCTCATGCACCACCAAATGTAATGAAAGGTAAATCCTTAAAGCTATTTCCGGTTATGCCCCAAAAAGATTCATAAATTGAATTTTTTCTGTAGAAAACGGTAAAGGATATATTCTTTTCCTGTAAAGTTTATTACAGAAAAAAAATGTTTTTGAATGTATTTTGGGCTTGGTCGGCATGTTTCTTTTACTAAATATCAATATACTCAATTGTTTGTCTTCTGTAAAGATAGGAAAAATACTCCCTGGTTTCAACCAATTTAAAATGATATCTTCACCCTCATGCAAAACAGTTTTTTGAATGCACTCTCGTGCATAACATTTACTTTGTTGCATAGACAAGGGCAGATAAATAAATTTGCACTGCTTAATTTTTGTGCGAGTAGGCAGTTAATAAAGCCAAAGCGTCGGTTTCCTTTAATACTGAGAAGAACAAGAATTTGTTAAATCTTTTTATGTCCGTGGCACGAATTATTCTAAAGAAAATCATGACAAGAGGTTTCATAATAAAGCAAATAAAATACATTAAATCACATCGCAATAAAAGATAGTAATAACATGAAAATTGCTTACCTCTCAACATTTTTTATGCCCCCCGCGACGACTTGTCGGGGGCATTAAGTTTTACTCATGTCCGGCCGTAAGGCCATATGAATTTCCGTCAAGCTTTTCTCAGAAACCGTACATGAACACAATTTGAAATTTGGCAGGATGGTTTAGTATCACAAGTTGTACGTCCTAAGCGACTTTCAGACCCGTCGGACAACTACTTCCTGTTTGGAACTTTATTTAGCGGGGGCATCTGTGTCCCATGGACACATTCTTCGATTTTTTTGTTGTTCTTTTGCATAACCGGAAATCTATTACCAGCTATGACAAAAATTCGTTCATATATCAAAACAACAAATTCATAGTGAAATATTACACAATAATAACATAGACGGTGCACTGTTATACCAAATCAGATCCTAAGAAAAACAATGCAGGTCATACGTAAACAATATTTGTAATGCTGCATGTTACTCGTAGTTTTAAATTGGTTATGTGTGACGAAATTTTTCGTTGAGCAACAGCAATATTAACTATGTTAATCAATAAATAAAAGAATTATTTGAATCACAAAGTTTAGATATTTTGATTTAGCAACAGTTTTTCAATTTTTCAATTTACACACTCTCGCCACCAAGACTTCTAGCTTCCAAAATTAGATCAGAATAGCTGATGTTGTCACTTAAGCTAGAAGTTCTTTCTGTGGGTAGAAATTCCCGATTGATTTCCACCATCTGTTCACTTAACGTTTTTGATATTGTGTCAGAACTACTTTCTGGTGGTATGAAATAAAACAAATTTTCTGTCATGACGATAATGTCAGATTCACACTGTTCGTGATTGTACGAGTCGACCAACGGAAGCGATGCTTCAACCACACCTAGACCACCTCCATTTCTGTTACTTAAACAAGGAGAATGTCCCGAATCTGGTATTTCGCGCATATGCAATGGTTCGTTGTTAAGATTAGCATCCTGTAGAGTTGTTTCAGCATTTGTACATCTTGATATATCTACAATTGAATACAGGCATGTTATGCGATTACAAACGTCCTTCTAAGATCTGCAAAATTCTGTAACATAATGTTGCTATGTTTTTTTCCATTTTAAAATGCACCTTAATTTTATTTAAAAACGATCAACTTGCCTCTCGTTTACTTCAACGTTTCCTGAGATTTCTAATATATATGGACATTGAAAACTATGCACGCTTAAGACAGAAGCATCAACTGACCACCTTAATTAATAATGTGTTATTTGAAAAAAAAGTTAAAAATGTATGTTTCTCCAACAATTCTTACACTTGACTAAAAGGACACATATATTATGGTTATGCGCTTACAGTTACGGGTTAAAGAGGACTAATATGGTAAGTCGAAATAATAATTGAAGGTAAGTGATAATGTTGACTTGTACCTTTACAAGATCCATGCCTTCTTCTGAATACCAAAAGGGCACATACACAGGCACATAGTAAAACGCCTCCCACACACAACCAGGCTATCAAATCTGCTTTGTTATTTACTACTCTGTTGTCGTTTTCATGAGAAATGTTATTATGAAGAGCCTGTACACCAACTTAACATAAAAAAAACAATTACGTGAGTAAAAATAAGATTTACTTATTATAATGTATGTCTGAATAATGACAAATAACAGGTAAAGCCATAGATTATTGTATCATATTTATATGTATAAGATGTGTTTAAAGTATATGTTTTTGGCCATTATTATTATTTCTGCTGATGTGAAGCCTTTTAATTATCAACAGATTTATAAGTAACTAATTGTCATTTACATAGCTTGCACAAACGACACAGCCAGCAATGGCACTGTTATTGTTACTGTTATGTCTCTCATGTCTCTGAAAGTTCGAAAGAATATCAAATAGGACAGAAACAATTACGTCAATGTAAAAATCACTTACTGTCCAAAAACATATCTAAGAATTATCTTGAAAATATCCATATTTATTCCATCCCTTTAACAGGCTAACAAACTATCTAATACATATGACTATATCAACTCGGAGAAAAACAAAATGAACATATGGTGGTACCTTTATCGACTGGACATTTGGTAGTAGCGGTTGGACATGGTATACAATGCCTGTTTCTGAGAAAACATAGACATTCGGTCGACGAATAACTCTTGGTGTCTACTGGTGTCACCTAAAAAATTACGTTGACTCATTAAGACTATTAATTCTTAATTAAAATGTGTTAGAAATATATTAGATTTTATACATTAGACTATTTCCAACGACTTAGTTGTGTTTCCTTATAGGGGGTGAAACTGTTCCAAAAGATTTCCTTTTACTATTTCTTCACTACATATGACACGGTCCTCCATTATTCTCTTGAAATACATAAGTTCTGGATATATGTCGACTAGACTCATGGCGCGTCATCTAAGCCTTGTTTGTTAGTCGTTTTTGGAATGCATTGGTTAATTTGATTTGAACTTGCAACTATAAGATGTGTTATTCGATTACTTTTCTACCCTTCGTCACTATCGTTGCTGGTTTCCAAAAGTAACAGTTGTTAAATTCTCACTTTAAACGATAAAAAATACATAAAGTGAATTAAACGAACAAGTCTAAAGCATCGCCAAAATATACCGTATTTATATGTATAATACTATTAAAACCAGTTAATAACAAAACGAACTATCACAGTTACATGGAGTGAAATCTCAGAACCTAGATTTTCACATACCATTTTTGCTAGATTCTGCTTGTAATTCTTGTATACATATTGAACCAGCGTATCAAATTAAAATTAACAACTTACAAACAACATCAATAAAAAAAGAATTACAAGGATCATCGGTAACGGTCACCATTAGCAGCAAATGCACACATCATTGATTTAGATGCCCAAAAAAATTTTCGACACAACACACCAACTCCCATGTACAGTAATGGCAGCGGGAGCTTTGCCACAAAACCTGGTTAAAAACTTTTTCAAAATGCCTGTACCAAGTCAGGACCATTGCTGTAGTTGCTATATTTTATGGTTGTTTGCTCTCAAGTTTGCCGGTTTCATATATTTGTGGATGTCTTTTTTGACAGTTTCCTTTGTGTTCGGTATATTGTTATAGCCATATTTTTAAAGTAATATATTGATCACACTGTACCATACTGGGATATTAGTGATCGACTATTTGAAATACCCAAGGTCGTCCCAGATGGCGGATAGAGGAAGCACTCTAGTTGGGGGTTGTTAGGTTATAATAAGGAAGACTTAGCACGGACCATAGTAGGTAACGGACTTGGTGGGTGTCATGCTCCTTGCATGGTAAACCCTTTTTGTAGCTTTAAAAAAGAGTAAGCTCATTAACCGCTAATAAATACTAAATATTCTGCCCCTACCTATTTTTCCAGTGCTAGTCAAAATTGTTTCCGATGCCTCACTTCTTTTCCACGTTTATTTATTGTTTGTAAATTTGTTCTTATCTTGAATATAGATGATATATTGCACGCTGGACGTTAAGCAAATATTCAAGCAATCAATATGTTGCGCACTTTCACTGGAGGTATTTTGGAATACTAATGCAGTTAAAGGGATATAAAATTACGTTGGAGTTGGTAATTTTCTCGTTGCGATATAATAATGAAAAACAAACGAATATGCTGTTGTTTCATTAGGGTTAGTATGTGTTCGAGGTTAAGAAACCGTAGTAAGTCGAGGCTCTATCAGAGACATGTAACTATATGTGTCCGGTTCTATTGAATATTGCGAATTGTTTTAAACCAAATATAAGTACAGTGTATTACCTGTATGCATCGAAAAATCACCAGTATTTTTTAGCAATCAATAATGTCACAAAAGTCGGAAAGGCTGTGTTGCAAAAAAGTGCCTTTATAAATAGTGAACGGTTTACAGTTTGTTCGACAAAAAATGTTTTGGGTCTGTATAAAAAATCTAGTAGTACCGTCTTCTGCTTAAGGTTCTGAAAAATTAAAAAGTTCCCAAGTCTGGAAAATTGTTTTCAAAAATTCCTGAAACAATTCCATTATTGAGGTTGCAAAACTTTGAGTACACCATTTCTGTGGAGTTTCAAAGATATGGAGAAAATACAGGAGGAGTTTATTACACAAAATATGAACCGTTCGTTGCATATGTTCTGAAAAATGAAAAAGTTTCAAAATCTCAAAAATTAGGAAAAAATCCTGGAACACTTTCATAATAGCAGTGCACAACTTCAATACATGTGCAAATTTTCTTTGAAGTTTCAGAGATCTGTAAACGTTTAGAGGAGTTGATAACACAAAATAGATATCCTATTTTCCCAGCCCGCCCGCACGCCCGACTTCACCATACTATTACCCGAAAATGTAGAAAAAAAAGCGGATCTATATTTGACTATAGTGCATACAACGGTATGATAAAATGGTCACTGCATAATGGAATTGTAGTTAGTTTCGTACTGTTGAGTTGCTACATTACTCACCCAAACTTCTAAATACGTTGTTATTTGTGGAATGAGATGACTCTGAAATACATAAAATGTAAAGTTCATTGTTTAGACAAAATGTGAATGATTTTTAATACGAGAAAATAGCATGTATTACACACTAGGCAAGAATACGTTCAAGTTCTTCCTAGAAGGTAAAGCGCATGAATAAAATGAAATAACTACGTTCGAAAACGTAATACTGTAAACCAATTAATATTCGCGTAAGCAAACTTTCGCGGTTTGTATTCAATGGACTGATTCGCGAATACAAACTTTCGCGAAATTGATATCATTAAAAATAAATTTCGCGGATCTGCTGATCCCTGCATAGAAAATGGACACAAGATAAATAATAAATATTTAAGTTGTCTTCTGTTTTATTTTTTATAGCTGACTGATTCACGTGAACATAAACTCAAGTACATGTAGTTTAGTTGAGTTTACTAAGTTGTGAAAACGGGAAAAAAAACAAATGATCTAAACATGTGTTTGCATAATAAACACATTGAAAGAATAATTTTGGAAGTCGACAATTATAATGAACCGTTTTACCTTTATGGCCCTGTCGTGCCTGTAGGTGTACATTGTTAATTACCAGGGTGATTGTTGTGTTCATAACGGCTAATAAGTCCGTTTGATCTTTTGACATCGTACATAATTAAATAATTAACTCGTCCTTTTAAGTGCCAAACAGATGTTAATAACATGACTCAGACCGTAAAAGAGAAATAATCAGATTTTAATTAAATCAGATAACTGTTGTTTCAACCGGAAGTTGTGAAATCATAGTTTAGTAATTCCAAACAAGGTTGTTTTACACGACGTTAGTAGTGTCACTATTCTTCATAATTCATTGTCCCATACCTTTTCGCGGATATAAACTTTCGCGTTTGTTACCACCTCGCGAAATCCGCGAAAGTTTATATCACGCGAAATTTAATTGGTTTACAGTATGCTTAAATATAAACTTTACCTTAGACCAATCTTACGTACCAAAATGATATATCCGTTGGTAAAAAGATGAATTTGATCCCAATGAATGTTGAACATAGATGAATTTATGTTAATGGTACCGAAGTCATGTATACCGTCTCCATAAATACTGACATCGAATAATGTCAGTGTATAGTTTTGTGGAGGTAGTTCTATTCGTATATGTAGTGTTTCTTTTTCATATATATATCGACATTCAATATACGGAACCCAGTTCCCTGAAAACTGCATAAAGTAGTCTGAAAATATAAAAAAGAAAATTCTTTCATTTAACATGTCTGTGAAATTTTAAAAATAATTTAAAACAATAATCTTTTTTAATACAGCAGATGTTTACTGTTGTTCAACCATTAGCTGTTTTCTAAAAAATTGAGATTGTTGTTAACTGTAGTTATAATGAAAATAAAAACCCTGTTTGCAGTTAATAGTCAGAATACTGTTAACTGTTTTACAAATTTTTCACTTTTATCCGTAAATTCATTTTATTCACCACCTTTTTTTAATGTATTGAGTCTTCCTATGAAGGGAGGAATAAGATTCCATACTAGTTACTTTGAAAACACTTATTAGTGTATGCATTTTTGCGCCGTATTGTTCTTCGATGAGATTCTGCTTTTATCTTTTCTTCTATTTATTAACTCACTGTTTTCTTTTTTCTCATGTAAATTGCTGTTATTTCTCATCACATTTTTAAATTTAATGTTATCTGTTTTTGGAAAAATAAAAAATTGTTAACTTGTTAATGGACTCCCCTTATAGTCGCCTCTTAAATTATTGATCACACTTCATGCTAAAGAAAACCCAAGAGTTAAGCTGTTAGTTTCTGCATTTATATGAATTCAGTTACTAAGAGACAAACAATACATTGCTTGTAAGGTACATATACAGCACTTTATGTACTCAAACCTTCATATCCATGTGTATCAACATCAGTTTGTATCATCCGATGTACCTGTTGAAAGGGGTTGTACGTAGGTAAGTTATATAAATTGAAGTTATATGAAGACATCGGTTGCAAATCTTCTATGATGAGGTAGAATGTTTCCTGTTAAAAATAATAATGAAAGTAATATTAGAACTGTGGATGCAATAAATAAAAATTAAGTTACTAACATTTAGTTTATTTGTGTAACGTTATCATTCAATGGTGAGGTTTTGGATTAGTTTGCTTGTAGATTGTAGTGTATATGCAAGTAAGAAATGTTTTCTTGTTTTAAATTAGTAAATAAACATTAAACAGAATGAATTTTACAGATTGGAACAGCTTTCGATAATTAAAATAAAGACTTGTTGAAGCATTTTCTATCAGCATCATTGTGCATACTCCCAAGTCAGGGGTTTAGAGTTCACTTTCGCTCCATCATAATGTCAGGAACATGTTACCATAATTCAACGTGGACTCGGAACCCCAGACTTGGGAAGATGCATCTAAAGAGAGAATTATTACATTTAAACAAATGATGTTTCTTTATTAATTTTGTAAAATTAAAATTCACATTTACATTTTCACATCGAGTCTGTTGATAATTTTAATCTGAAAATAGACATATTTTGTCGTTTAATACCTGTTAGAAGATACCGTGACATCATACAAGTAGGTCTCATTTAATTTAAATGTTATACCTTTTTATACCCCGGCTCGACAAGAGTCGGGGTTATAGTGGTCCTAATGTTCGTCCGTTCGTCCAAATTTGGTTTGGGGGTGATATTTCAAAATGCTTGCATCCGATATTAGGTGGAATATAAGCCGATCGATTTTGGGGAAATCGTCAAATTTAAAAATTTTAATACTGTCAAATTTTTTGCTTACCCTATGCGGGATTTGAACTCACGCCGTTATGACACTGTGGCACCTATTCGCCTGCATTTGCGCTCTAGACCACTCGACCAAATCCGAGAGCGTGTGTACTACATGTGTACTAGCGTGTGACGATGGAATTTTCGTAACCAATCTGACAGTAATCTAACTCAGCATTTAGGAAATAAATATTACCGGTATTATTTAACATCATGCATTCAAATATTGGATTTCAAATAATCATTAATAAAATTTGGTATTGATGTTTTGTTCAGGATAGAAAAAAAACTTATTTGACTCTTATATTCAGTACGTTGTTTGCGTTCCTTCATGGTGTTAAATAATACTTTTATACACACACACTTACATATGAATCCATGACAAGACTTGATTTGTTCTGAATCTGCAGAATAAAGCATCGACTGGCACCAACATCAATACCATCTTTTCCCACCATAATTATCTGAAATCCCTGAATATTTGGTGTAAGTTCTAGGTGACAAATGAAAATAAAGTTATAGCATTACTTATACTGTTGATATGTAAATAAATATTAGGTTATAGACAAATACAAAGTTGTAAAATAACATTCATCGTTGGACTCTTGCAATAATCATACATTATACAATGAAATGACTGTTTTAGTAAAAGACAAAACTGTGACTATTATATTCAGTACTTTGTTTGAGTTCCTGCGTTGTGTTAAATGAAATTATTTTTCTTTGTACCTAAAATAATACTATACTAGTATATGATTAAACGCAATTTACTCTTTTGTGTGTATAAATCATGTAAACCGTTTTCGCATGATTACAATTGATTCATGATATTATGAGAGTTGTTTGCATACACTTGTACGACGCAAACACAAACGGTAGCTTACGGTCCCCTAGTTATGTTCAAGTAACTTTTACACGGATTATTAGCTGCAGGTTTGGTTAATTTCCGTGAGAAATGAACAAAATTAAATGATCTAAACGATCATAATGTTTTCGTTCATGCTTATGTTTCATTGTCGTTAGAGTGATCGTTGTTGCCAAAATAAAACTCTAAAATTATGTTTAAAAAATAAAACTTTTGTACAACAATAACATACTTCTAACATATTGCTGCCATATAAGCATCACTCCTATTATTCTGTCACTTAATACTATCTTAGACTTGAAGTTTATTGGAAAATCCGCTGTTGGTACAGATGTTCCGACGCTAAATAAAGATGGATATTCCTCTATCATGTCATGTGGATTACAGTCTACAATTACAAAAAGCCAGTTGTAGAAAAATAGTACCACATTATGTTGACAATTAAATTTAAAATGATGCAACTTCTAAAAGAGGCTAGATCTGAACCGACAATAACGTTATCTAAATTATGCATGAACAGAAAGTGGATGCTCGATTGTGACGTGTTAAGAACCTGTAAAAAGTATTGTCTAAATAACGCTGGAATCCCGTGACTATGTGAGTAATTGAGCAACCGAGAGGAACTACAAACACCACGTCCTTAATAAGGGTGTCTGTAATTAAATTCAATAAGACACATTGCTATAACAAATTGATAGGTAAAAAATGCTAACGTGATTGCGTGATTATCGTCCAACAACTTACCTGGTTTGTAAGTATGCAGGGAACATGTAAGCATGGTCTAAATAAAAAATAAAAAAGATTGTCATCTATTTTTCTTGAATAACATTTTTTTAAATTCTCTAAATTACATTTCATATTTAAAATTGAAATAGAAACAATTAACCATTAACACGTTTTTCTAGTAGAATCAATTCGTTACGACCGTGGATTCTATCGTCTCAAAACACTTTTATTTCACAATGTAGTACCACATTTAATCAGGACATAGTTTTCAAGAATGCACTAGCTAGTTTTGTTAAACACTGAGTGAGAATTACAATAATTGTGAAATATGTATAACTTGAATTTCTTTGAATTTGTAAAAGCCGATGCATTAAAATGGTTGATTTGTTGTTTGTTAATAGAAAAATGTTAGTTTCGTAATAGTGCACATGAACGTAACTGAACTATGAATTGACGTGTCGTCACATTTTAAATTATACAGCTATATTGTTTTCTTTCTGTCCAGCTTATCTAATACAATTTTTAATGAACTAATATCCGTTTTGACAGTTATACTGTTTCTAAACGTCGTGTTTTCCTCCTTCGAGGTCAAATTTAAATAAAAAAGGAAGACCCCTTATTAACTAGGTGAAATCTTTTACCAGTAGTTTGACAACTGACATTTTATATAATTGTCCTGATGATTATTACGGTATTTTAACTGATGGAAATTATATAGATTGAAACTCCGCAAAAGATAATTACAAAATAACTGATGGAAACTATCTTGATTGAAACTCGGTGAAAGATAACATATTTTTTGTTTCGGCGTTGGGTTTTTGTGTGTAAGATTTTGAAGCTATAGTAATGTGTGATAACATTATGATCAAAAATAGATAGAAGCATATATTATTTATTTAAATGAAACATTGTTAATGATTTTTGACTGTTAAAAGGAATACTTCTTTTACATTATTTTATTTATTTCATATAGCTTATTACATTGCACGAATCGATATGATGGCTAGATATTGAATAACCATACTCCAGGGTCAAGTTAGCCCGAGGAACGCCAGTTCTAATCATTCTGTAAGGCTAGGCTGGTGATCAAACTAGTGTTTTCTTAGGCCCAAGAGCACATAGTGTTTTCTCGATTCCTCGGCTTGTTTTGCATACCATCTACTGTGCTACTAACACGTTATGCATGAAAAATACAGTTTTAAGCATAAACGTTTGTGATAGTTTGGCTTTTCACAGTTTGTGAAAGCTGTATTTTGTCCAGTTGTTATGTAAATGTATGTTATGTATTGATAGCTTCATTTGTTTTGTAGAAATTCTGTTGTTATCGCCACTGGAATATTGGAACGACTACTGTTGTATCATATTGTTAACATACAGTTATTAAGTTTGTTTGACATTTTAATTACAGTTTTCATAACGTTTCCGGGTTGTGATATATTGTATTTGTTACGCAGTTTAAAATTATTATGTATACATTACAATAACTGCTAAATCCAACGCGCATTCTGTAAAATCTTCCGATATTTTTAGGTTCAACATTGATCCAGTCCTAAAATTTTGGTAACAACTTTTTAAAATTTTTATATCATATCTTAGTATTTGATTGATCAAAACTGATGTTACGTTATTTCTCATGAGTTAATATTTTGTATTGTATATGGACACTGTTACAAAATATTTTTAAAATACAATCTTTTTTTATAGCGGGCTTCGGAGGCCGTTTGATTAGGGTAGTAAATTCACTTCTGTTAAAACACTGAGCTCTACTGAGGGTATGCTCAACTCCTAAATTGACGAGGATTGCCAATATTCCTGTCGGCGATTGTTTGCCAAGCACTCAGGTATCCCCCTCCAATATCAATGGGACCCGTTGATATAACTTAACAATTTCTGAAGGTGGCTTAAAACCCCATTCAAACAAACAAACATAAAACTCTTAGCTACTTACACATATTGTTCGTGTTAAACATACAGTAATGCGGGACATCCTGCCTACGT
Organism: Limnoperna fortunei; assembly: GCA_944474755.1. Classification (NCBI taxonomy): domain Eukaryota; kingdom Metazoa; phylum Mollusca; class Bivalvia; order Mytilida; family Modiolidae; genus Limnoperna; species Limnoperna fortunei. The sequence continues at coordinate 72,017,730 of OX104116.1, forward strand.
TCTGGGACCATACTGGGAGGGTTCCCAGTGCTCGACCCACAGAGCAGCCCAGCGCGTCCCCGGGTGGCGGATAGGGGAGACCCGCTCGTTGGGGGGGTTGTCAGGTCATAATACGGAAAGCCTGACCGCGGACAGTAGTGGGTAAGGTGTTTGGAGAGTGCCACGCTCCTTGCACGATAAAGACCCCTTTTGTATATTTCGAAAAAGAGCAGGCTCATTGTATCCGCTACAAAAGGTTAAATTTTCCGCCCCTACCCAAAACTCCATACTTTTCCAGTGGCAGTCAAAATTGTATTCCTTGTTACCCATCCCACCGCCATTTTCCGTTGATTTAGTGTTTGTTAACTTGTTCCCGTCCTGAATATAGCTGAAATACTGCTCGCTGGACGTAATGCAGACATCCAATCAATCAATCAAACCTATGTTCTGTTTAAATCATTTGATCTATCTGATACATAACAACAGTGCTAATTCTTTATTTTTATCATATATAAGTTAAAAGAGTTAACAAACCTATTCTAATTAGGAGTCTGTCCAAAATCTTATTATATTGTAATTCAGAATTTAAATTTCCCCGCAGTTTATGTACTTGCAGATGTTTAGCTGTAGGACTGGAATACACTTCCATCCAATACAGAAATAATAGAATTTATACAAAACTTTGTGTATTTTAATATGTTAAATATCAAAACATTGAACGATGATGGATATGCCAATCTTTCTAAAGTACATAGATATATCATGGAGTGTTCGTGTCTATCTTATTTTATGGTATTGTCTGACGACTCCTACGTGGTCACGTATACGGAAGTTGGTTTTTCTTCAACCTAACACATCTAAAGCAAATTTCAACGATTCTTTTGCATATAATAAATAGTAAATAACATTTTGAATTTGATTGAAAACAAAATGTTAATATCTAGATACAGTTTTTACAAGTGAGATAAATAAAACCCAAAATGGACATACGTGGCAGTTAAAAGTTAAAGAAATTTTCAGTCTGCTCAAGATATCTACCTGTAGTTTGTACATTTCATCAAATGACAAGTTTTTCAACTTTCAAAATTCATTTCTATCCAGTTGTTGGATTGGCAATTTACATCATAAGATGGCGTTTACGAAATGTATAGCGTTATAAAATGGCCCAGACGATACATTCTTAACGTTTCAAAGTCAATGAAGGAAAAATAGCAAGGAAACCGACCGAACAACAAGAGCTTGAAATCAAGGGACAATTAAAAATCCAGATTTAGACAAACATATACAACACGAAACAAAAACCAAAGCCAATGAAAACCTTGGTAAAATATTGTATCCAGAGGAAGAACAATATTGCTTTTGGCTGTTTTTTATGACATTGTCTCCCAATGATCAACCCCAATACCGTCACTACTATGTTACATATTTTTATTTTAAAAATAAATAACTGTAACAAGTTAAACTAGTTTTTTTTCGCTTCATGTGTGTTTTGTTTATTTCCGAATTAACTTCCACACTGCAATTGGTAGACGGATAGATTAGTTCTTTTAGTATGCAAAATAATTAGCTCACCTGACCCAAAGGGTCATGTGAGCTATTGTTATCACTTTGCGTCCGCCGGCGTCGTCGTCGTCGTCGTCGTCGGCGTCTGTAAACTTTTTACATTTTAATCTTCTTCTCTGAAACCACTTGGCCAATTGAAACCAAACTTGGCCATAATGTTCATTGGATGGACCTTTACAAAGTTTGTGTTTTTTATTTTGATTGGTAAACCAATATGGCCGCCACCTCAAGACTTAGTTTAACATAGGACCCTATGGGAAAAAAGTTAAAAAGGGCTTCTTCTCTGAAACCATTTAACCAATCAAAACAAAACTTACTAGCAATATTGTTTAGATGGTCCTCTATAAAGTTTGTGTTTTAGATGGGAATTGGAAATTCAAAATGGCCGCCACTGCAGGACTTAGTTTAACATAGAACCCTATGGGAAAAAGTTTTAAAAGGCTTCTTCTCTGAAACCGGTTAATCAATGGAAACAAAAACTTACTAGCAATATTGTTTGGATAGTCCTCTATAAAGTTAGTGTTTTTTATGGCAATTGGAAATTCAAAATGGCTGCCACCGCAGGACTTAATTTAACATTGGACCCTATGGGAAAAAGTTTGAAAGGCTTCTTTTCTGAAACCGGCCAACCAATGGAAACAAAACTTACTAGCAATATTGTTTGGATGGTCCTCTATAAAGTTAATGTTTTTTATCCCAATCTGATATTCAAAATGGCCGCCACCGCAGGACTTAGTTTAACATTGGACCCTATGGGAAAAATGTTTAAAAGGGCTTCTTCTCTGAAACCGGTTAACCAATCAAAACAAAACTTACTAGCAATATTGTTTGGATGGTCCTCTATAAAGTTTGTGTGTTTTATGGCAATTGGAAATTCAAAATGGCTGCCACCGCAGGACTTAATTTAACATAGGACCCTATGGGAAAAAGTTTGAAAGGCTTCTTTTCTGAAACCGGCCAACCAATGGAAACAAAACTTACTAGCAATATTGTTTGTATGGTCCTCTATAAAGTTAATGTTTTTTATCCCAATCTGATATTCAAAATGGCCGCCACCGCAGGACTTAGTTTAACATTGGACCCTATGGGAAAAAGGTTAAAAAGGGCTTCTTCTTTGAAACCGGTTAACCAATCAAAACAAAACTTACTAGCAATATTGTTTGGGTGGTCCTTTATAAAGTTTATGATTTTTATGCCAACTGGAAATTCAAAATGGCCGCTACCGCAGGACTTAGTTTAACATAGGACCCTATTGGAAAAAGTTTTTAAAGGCTTCTTCTCTGAAACCGGTTAATCAATGGAAACAAAAACTTACAAGCAATATTGTTTGGATGGTCCTCTATAAAGTTTATGTTTTTTATGGCAATTGGAAATTCAAAATGGCCGCTACCGCAGGACTTTGTTTAACATACGACCCTATGGGAAAAAGTTTTTAAAGGCTTCTTCTCCGAAACCGGTTAATCAATGGAAACAAAAACTTACTAGCAATATTGTTTGGATGGTCCTTTATAAAGTTTATGTTTTTTATGGCAATTGGAAATTGAAAATGGCCACCTCCCCCGCAGGACTTAGTTTAACATAGGACCCTATGGGCAAATAAAAAAAATCTCTATACAACTGGTTAACCAATGAAACAAAGCTTTCTAGTAATATTGTTTGGATGGTCCTATTTAAAGTTTATTGAAAATTACAGGACTTACTTTAACATCAGGGAAATGCCATCTTCATTGCCTATAAAATCAGGTGAGCGATACAGGCTCTTAAGAGCCTCTGGTTATTCTATTGTGCTTCCTCAAAGAGGTTATTTCATTCAGCTTCTAATATTTTAAGAGTTTGTTTTAGTGATCGGTCAGTAATGACAAGCTTTTTTATCCAAAGAATATTTTGTCTTATATTGTTTGAGATGTTCTCAACCAAATTTTAGCAATGGCAGGAATTCAATGAAAATGAGTTTTGCATCTCATTGAAAGTAAAACAAGCAACAGTCGAACAACTCCGATTTCAAACGTGTGGCTATACAAACATTATACGATATTCATCAAAATTTGAAATTGCAATGTAACAATGTTTCCCAGTTTTGCATGGACTATCTTCACGAAAATCTTTAAATTTACTTTTACACAAATATACTACTGCTTCAAATTATTTTTAGAAAGATCCATGCTTCTTAACACTGGCTACCTACATACAGTTTCATTTAAACTATACCTTGGATTGCTCTTCTATTAATATTTCTCACATAAAGTTGTCAATAAAATGGGAGCAATGAAAGATACGATTTTTATAATGGCTAGACGTTCCTTAGTATACTGTCAGACGTCTCACAGTATGTTAGAACCTTCCCCTGTTAGGTCTCTGGGGAAGATAAAAGGTAGAACCAATTGTAGGACACCCGTCCTTCAAAGAAAACTGTGTGATGAGATGTACAATTTAAAAAAGTTAATGGTAGACAGCTAGATAATATAAATTATTCTATTGTGCCTATAGTGTATTTTATTCAGCTTCTTATATTTTCCAGATCAATTTTCTGACATCTAGGCGTCGTACTTACAATCGGAAGCGCGTCACTGTGATATTAATATTACATTTTTGTAAACTCTTACACCATCTTAAGAGTTCGTTGTAATGATCGGTCGATAATGTCAAGATTTTGTGCTTATTATAAATTATATATTTATATTATATTATATAGAGCTGTTCCCGCCTACATTTAGCAATGGCTGGAATCAAATGAAAATCATATTGGTCTTAGCAGCTCACTGATAGTAAAGCAAACGACAGTCGAACAACCAATGTCAAAAGTGTGGATATACAAACTATAATATACAAATTATAATCTAACATTGCTGTTTCTCGGTTTTGCAGTAATATCTTCACTTAATTACATGCAAATATACTTATCTGCTTCAAATTATTTTAGCAAGATCCGTGCTATTTAACACCTACTTACGCTAATTACTGTTTATCCAAGCTAATGTGACTTCTGCTAACATACAGTCTCATTTAAAATTATACCTTGCATTGCCCTTTTTATTAATATTTCTCACATAGAGTTGTCAATAAAATTGGAGTTATTTTAATAATATTGGCCAGCATACTTAAATAAAACCCTTAAGTAATCATTTAATTGAGAAACTTAGCTGTATTAGAAACTCATAGAAAGAACAATATTGCCCTTGGCTCCTTTTTCATGACGTTGTCTCCTAATGATTTAAGCCATCGCTACTGTGTTACTCGTTTTCATATAAAAATAACCTTTACAAGATAAACTTGTATTTTATTCGTTGTGTGTGTGTGTTTTGTTTCTGAATTACTTTCACACTGCAACTTAAAAGCGTCCTAATTTAAATAAAAAGCAGCTGTGTTTTTAAATACTGAAACGAAAGATGTTTGCTTTGTCAATCTTTTTCAGTTATGTAATTATAATTAGTTCTAGAACCGTAAATGAACCACAGATTAGATGATGCCCTATTACAACCGTATTTATGACGAGAACAGGTTAATAATAAATTTTTAAAAAAACGTAATATGTGAATGGGTGGAAATTTTGACTGCTATGGCAGAAGTATAATATGATGTATGGACGTAGAATTTAGTTATTTAAAGTGCCTACAATGCCCACTCTTTTTCAGAGAACTACAAAAGCTAATATGTAACAATATACGGTGCGCTATCCAAAGTATACTGTAAGGTGTCAGACGTTCTGAAGTATACTGTCAGATTAATAGGTTCTGCCATACGTTTTTGGGAAGACCGGTTGATCTTTCATGAGTGATGGAAATTTTATGTCTTGGTGCAAGTGAAGTGCAGCGGAACAAGCCAAAAGACATAAAAATTTCTATTACAAGTGAAAGATCACAAGGGCTTTCCCAAAAGCGCATGGAAGTATCTATTTTTTCCGTAAACCAACAACTTTCACATCGCTATATCCTATAGACTCCCCATTGTTTTAGACTCCATTGTCTCTGACATCCAATCAGAACGCCGTAAAACAAGAACGTTGTTATGCTACCATAACACGTGTGCTCGTGAGCTCATCTGCACTGGGTCATCTGCACGGCCATTTACGTAGTATACTGTCAGACGTTCCGTAGTATACTGTCAGACGTTCCGTAGTATACTGTCAGACGTTCCGTAGTATTTTGCTAGACTTTCCGTAGTATACTGTCAGACGTTCCGTAGTAAACTGTCAGACTTCCCGCAGTATATCATGAGAACCTACCCCTGTTAGATCTGAATAGAAATTAAAAAGTAGAAAACAGTCGTAGGACACGTGTCCATAAAAGAGAATTGTATGAAGAGTTTTCAAGTGAAAAGAAAATGTAGGCAGATACATCATAACTTTTCATATGCAAAATAATTATTCTATTGTGACCGCCGCCCCCCCCCCCCTCAAAGTGGTTATTTGAGTCAACTTCAATCATTTGCGAGATAAATCCTTCGACTTTAGGCGTCGGATTTAAAAATTTGCAGCAAGTCAGTGTGATATTAATGTTGTTACATGTCCGTAAACTCGTACACCATCTCAAGAGTTCGTTGTAATGGTTGGATTGCTGGATAATAAAAAGCTTGTTTATTTTTATTATAAAATTATATTTGGACTTTTATTGCTAGAATTGTTCTCACCCAAATGTTAGCAATGGCAGGAATATAATGAAAATCAGATTGGTCTTGGCAGCTCATTGATAGTAAAGCAAACAACTGATAGTAAAGCAAACAACAGTTGAACAATAACTTTCTGAAGTGTGGCTATACAAATAATAATATACAAAACTCATCAAAATTTGACATTTTAATCTAACATCGCTGTTTCTCAGTTTTGCATGGATAGTCCATATTTCTTAACGAAATAACATACAAATATACTTATCTGTTTCAAATTATTTTAGAACGATCCGTGCTATATAAAACTGGCTGCCTACGCAAATTACTGTTTAGCCGGAAGCTTATTTGACTTCTGCTAACATAGTCTCATTTAAATTATACCTTGCATTGCGCTTTTTATTAATATTTCTCCCATTTAAGTTTTCAATTAAATGGGAGAAAGGCAAGATATGATTTGTATAATAGTGGCTAGCATACTTAAATGAAAATTTAAGGTCTTCATTTGACTGAGAAACTTAGCTGTAATATTAGAAACTCATTAGAAGAACAATATTGTTTTGGGCTCCTTTTTAAGTTTTTGTCTCCAAAATGATCAATGAATACCTCACTAGTGTATTACCTATTTTCATATAAAAAATTAACTTTTACAAGATAAACTTTTCTTTTTTCCGCTGTGAATGTGTGTTTTGTTTTGTTTCCGAATTTACTTCCACGCTGCAACTGAAACGCATCGCTGTTTAAATAAATCTTTCATCTCAAACGGAAGTTTAAAACATCAACTAGTGATGATTGATTGATTGATTGATTGATTGATGTCCATGATGCCCTATTACAACTTTTTAAAAAACGGTATGGATCAAATGGGTAGAAAGTATTGACTGCCACTGCTAAAGTATAATATGATGTAAGGTCATAGAATTAAGCCTTTTGGTGTGGCTATAATGCCCCCTCTTTTTTCCAAAAACTATACAAAGCTTACAAGTTTCCATAAATATGCGCTATCAGACATCTCGCAGTTTATCATGAGAATCTACCTCAATTAGACCTTAGCGGAAGGTAAAAGGTAGAAAACAAATGTAGTACACGCGTCCTTAAAAAGAAAACTGTACGAGGGGATTTCAAATGAAAAGAAACTGCTGCTGGTAGATTGATATATCAGTTCATTTAATATGGAAAATAATTATTGTAATGTGCCTCCTCAAAGAGGTGTATTTCATTCAGCTTTTTATATTTCAGGAGTTTGTTTTAGTGATCAGAATTTTTTATCCTTATTGTAAATATTGTTAATGTTGTTCTCAAACAAATTTTATCAATAGCAGGAATCCAATGAAAACCACATTGTTTTTACAGCTCACTGATAGCAAAGAACAGTCAAACAACCGAATTCAAAAGTGTGGCTGTACATGTACAAACTAAAATATTACAAAACTCCTTCAAATTTGACATCAAAATCAAACATTGCTATTTCTCAGTTTTGCATGGACTATCTTCACGAAATTATACACAAATATACTAATCTGCTTTCAATTATTTTGCAAGATCCGTGTTTTTTAACACTGGCTACCTAATTACTGTTTAGCCGGAATCTAATGTGACTTCAGCTAACATACAGTCTAATTAAGGTCTTTCCCCCTTTCCAAGGGAAAGACCTTCTTGTATTTCTTATGATTATTAAGGTCTTTCCCCTTTTCCAAGGGAAAGACCTTCTTGTCTTTCTTATGATTATTATTATTATTAAGGTCTTTCCCCTTTTCCAAGGGAAAGACCTTCTTGTCTTTCTTATGATTATTATTATTATTATTATTATTATTATTATTATTATTTTTCTTCTTCCGCGGAGGTTTGCCAAAAAGTGTCTGGACGTATCATTTCGATACTTGGTATCATCAATCGGTCATATCCGGAGATGACATGGCTCATGCTTTTAGACCGATCTATTTTTAGTGACAGAGTTATCTGCCCCAACACGAAAACCCTTGTTAGCAGATAAACTCAGAAACCGTAACCGATTCTGAAAATCTGAAGTGTAAAAAATGTCGCTGGACCTATGGCGATGATTTGTCATGCAAAATTTTTTTTTCCAATCGACTTCCTGTTTACGTGTTTTTGACCTGAAAAATGTCGCAACGCGTCAAAATTTTTTTCTTGAAAACCGTAAGTCCTAGAGACTTGGGACCACCACCATTGATCCTAAGTGACATATGTTACATTTAAAGATGTCAAGGTCAAAGGTCAAAAGTCAAGGTCAAAGGTCACCATAGGTCTTGTTAGCACTATATCTCACAAACCATAAAAGATAGAAGCAGACAATAAATGGGAAAAATACTCCACTTATTGAGACCTTCATTTGGTACATTTGACCGAAAGCTGTGCGATTGACTATTTTTGAGTTACTGCCCTTGACGTGTTTAGGTTAATCGGTTTTTTGGTTAAAACTTGAAAACGGTTAGAGATAATATAGTAAACATATAGGTTAAACATGATCAGTAGGAAAAGAGCTTCAATTTGAGCCAAAGGTCAAAGGTCATAGGTCAAGGTCATACCCTAGCAACAAGGTGACCGTTATAAAAAGTCCTTAGCAACCATATATTTTTAGAATCAGAATGATGTACTTTACTGAAATATGTCATTTCATGACCGGAAGTGGCCTTTTGTACCTAGCAACCGAATGAAAGTCCTTAACAACCATATATTTTTTGGCTCGGGACCACTTTCTTTACTCAAATAATTCCTTTTTATGACTGGAAGTGACATTTTGTGCTTAGCAAGACACAAAATCCCATAGCATCACATATATTTTCTCACTTTAGAGTAACAGTGGGAAAGACCTTCTCATTTGTTCTCAGAACAAATGGCATTTTATTTAAATTATACTTTTTTTCTGCTCTTTTCATTAATATGCGTCACATGGTTTTACAGTCTTCAGACCAATTTACCAGTTTTTTTAATAAATTTTCAGTCCATAATTAATATGACACGTCGTATATATTATCATCCTTCAAGATATACTAATATACGTTAAAAGACATCGATATCTCATGAGGTATACAAGATCTCAAACAGTATAAAACGTATCTAATTATTTCATATCAGTTAAATTATGTTCGTTTTAATTGGATAAAACAAGGTCAGCTGGTATTCATTTACCTTCAGTGATTTGACATTAGAGGCATTGTTACGCCAAAGAAAAGGTGAATATTCCTGTTGAGTGTTGATAAATCTGGGACTAGTATAACTAACGGGATTGGACACTCGCTAAGTCTTCAGCTAAGGAAGTACGATTTCTTTGTCGCGACGAGATCTGAACGAGATTAAGCGAGAACGCAGAAGTGATATAGACGAATGTAATACGATACCAATATTTTAGTTAAGTTTGTTGCCAATTTTCTGTGACAGTAAATATGTTGTAATTTTTTAGAATTTTGTGTGTTCTTATTTACTTAATTGTATTACCATGACCATGTTTTATCAATTAAAAAATCGTGAGCCAATTTTACCGGCCGCCATTTTGGTATGTCATATTGGCGAACTTAATATTTTATTACCATATATTATCATAATGCAATATTACACATTTAAAAGGTATAGACCAACCAATTAGTTTTTTTGTGTCGTGTTGCAGCATATAGTTTTTTTTGTTGTGATTCCCCGTATGTTTTCACTGGGACTAGTATAACTAATTTGATTTATAGGTTCCTGGATAAATCACTATTGCAACCTATCAGAGTCAAAGATTGTTTTATTATATGATTATTCAATCAGGACTGTTTTATAAGTAATCATTGCATAATGTGTTTTAAAGAAAGTCCGGATTTTTTTTTCAATTTGTACCTCAAATAATGTTGACTACCTGTACTGGGCTATTATTGAATTTTGAGAAACACGAATTATTTTCTATTTTTATCCCAAACTGGGTTGATATTAAACTACATTACATGAATACTATATTTTAACACATTTTGGAAGACATTGTACGTACACATAAATTTCAAGTTAATTTCAGCCAATGAGAAATAAAAAAAATAATTCGTGTAATAGGGTTATTGCATGAATATTGGGAAATATTGTCCCAAGCAAGTGTTATATTGCACGAGCTTGCGAGTGCAATATAGCATCTCGCGAGGGACAATATTTCCCATAGTCCGAGAATCCTCTGCCGTCCAACGCCTTTTTTTGCATGGGACGCCGGAGAGCTCTCAATAAGCAAAACAGCGGATTTTGCGACACCGGTCTGGGTCGGCACATTTCATCGTGTCCAGATGTTAACAAATATTTTCGACCAGTTAAACTATATGTAAATCGCTGTTTTAGATATTTTTCTCTATGAATATAATCATCATACATTCAATCAAGCTGATTTAAGTCCATTTCTAAGCTCATTTCCATCGACAACCCTTACATTCCTACATTTCACTTTCATTTTGAACAAAAAGTCACGTGACATCAATGTGACTTAAGTCCAGTGCTTAAATTAGCTTGATTGAATGTATGATGTATGACTCAATTCGGATGTGAAACTCTTTACCATCTGAGGTAGTAAATGATTCAACTGTCGACTACTTCAAGACCAGGCTCCAGTCCATCACCATCAGAGAGTATCCTATACCGGTTGTTTTTAACTGCACTCTGTAAATACTTCTTTTTTCATCACCTGTACATAGTTATCCTTGCACCACATGTGCCGGTACGAGTATCCAATGTATTTGGTATGTACCTGACACGGAAGAAGAAGAAGAAATTCTTGCTTTGAAACGAGCCACTTGTACACGATATTTAAATCCCATTCTGTACAGTTTACACTCGATTTTTTCCTTTGTTGGTCTATGAATTCTTTAATTTTACTTTTATCGACAATAGAATTCACTCCCATTTGTTCAGTTTCAAGCGGTTCTGCTAATTTTCTGGTGTTTTACGCCACTTTCAGCAATTTTTCAGCTATATCATGGCGTCCAGTTTTTATTGGGGGAGGAAGCCGGAGTACCCGGAGAAAACCCCCGACCAGCGGTAGGAAAACTGGCACTCCTTGTCAATTAAGATTTGAGTCGAGTACACCCTGCCTGCAGTGAGAATCGAACCCACAATCTCAGTGTTGACAGACCACGTGATCAATAGTAGACGAACTACCTTGATAATTTATATGTAGGATAGGTAAACAATGTACATGTACCTTGTAAGGACTTTGTTTACGCTAAACTATTATCCAATGGTGCTTGAGAGATTTAAATGACTGTCGTCACTTCACACGTGCTTTTTAAAAAATAATTATACAAAAGTTGACTTCCTAAACAAAATGTTCAAAATGATTGTTAAATTTGCATCAATATCAGAACGAAAATGAAGATACAGAACATATAATTTTTTCATAACCCAAACAGCGTTAAAGAGTAGGGAGATTTTAGTGCAATGTTTACCTTTTAATTGTTCATTGACCAATGCATTGAATGAAATAGAAGTCAATATGTGGAACGTAACATTACTACACTAAAATACTGATTTAACGAAAATAAAGATATAGAACATATAATTTTTATCAAAACAAAGTAGGGAGTTTTTGGCATAAAAGACCGAGATTTAGTGTAAAGTATGAAAATATATTGCACTTTATTCCTATATGAAATACAATGGGGAAAAATTATTACTATATAATAATATACAATTATGGCCTTCAAAGGAGGTAATACCCATAATTGTTAAATCAAGAAATGGCTATTTTTCCGAGGTCCGGAAAACCGAGTCAAAATAACTCTTTCGAGATTTAATCATTTGGATTTTACCTGAACTCAATTAAACGCCATAACTGTATTATTATACTGAACTAAACACAAACAAGGAACAAGAGGACTGTGTAGTCACAGCTGAGTAACCCTTATAAATTTGGTACGCTTTTGCACCTCGAATAAAAACTAGTCATTTCCCCTTTTCAAATTTGACGCGCGCTGGTACGTCGAACAAATAACTGGTTATTTTGTATACGTGCAAATTCCCAGGCAGTTATTTTACCCAAGTGCAGTTTCGAGCGAGAAAAAGAAGTTATTGCTAGTAACATCTAATTTATTTAAGTACTGGTTACCAAAGTAAAGTAAAATAATAAGTTTTATCATATACTTATGGTTCAATTATAGGAATTTGGCATATAGTATACGACCGAAAATTTGCAACCCGTATTTTAACCCCCGTCTGATAACCCCGTATCTGAACACTCCGGTTTGATAATTCCGCATTAGGAGCATCTCTTGCACTTTACTTTCGGTACGTCTGCATCAATATAAACTACTATGGCCGGGCCTGAACGGTTTTTAGACGTCGGAGGCACAGAGAAATTCGTTGAAAATCTAATTCATTATTTGTTTCAAAATGATAACATTTTTATTTATACTCATTTTAGTTATTATCCTTATTGTTGGAAGCATATGATAAACAGATTAATACATGGGCTAATCCATATAATTAATCTATCATTACAGGATACTATACAAATACTGCATATAGTGGAGGGTGTTACCCCAGAGTATCACACAAAGTACATATTTCACCCGAGACGTCGTCGAGGGTTATATATTTAATGAGTGTGCGGTTTTCTTTAAAAAAATATTATGTTTCTTGTTTTACGTTAACGTGAACTGATTACTGTTTTCCGCGAAACATGTTAGATCATTTCCGTGAATGTTTTGTCAGTTAATTCTTCCATTAGCCAGGAGTCGTGTCATCGAAGATGTCTTAGGACTAAGACATATCCAAAGACAATCTAAAGTGAAACCTTTGTCCAATTTTCAAATCAGAGGCTCCACATCTTTCTTCATCATAATTCACCTCTGCCACACAAGGAATTAGCTCTTCCTATATTTATTTATGTGTTAGCCTCTGTAAGAATGGATTTACACGAAACAAATTGATTGAATTGATTGCTTTTACATTTAAAACGTTTTTTTTTTTTTTATGAACAGACTGATAATCGTTTTTAGTACTTTCCGGATAATCTTAGTTTTGTATTGTCTGCAATTTCTCTAACAAACAAATCTTTGAAACTAATTTACTTTTCAAATTTAAATTTCGCTTAACTATGATTAAAAATAAATGTGCATCGTGCAAGACTGAATTTTATTGATATTTCTGTAATTTATACCGTAAAGTGAGCGGAGTTTTGAGGGAAAACCTTGTGTGGCAGAGTTGATATCCTGTGTGTGGTTATTTGTATTTCCGAAGACATACTGAATATTACGTCGGGAACCAAACTATTGCTAACATTACATTCATAGTAAATTTATATAACGGTATGTTTGTTACCGACTTTTTTTAAGTGTTTACAATAATAACTAAATTTATTTCGACGTTTTTATTTAATTTGGTAGTATTTTGACAAAAAATTATAGCCCTAAATAATTTGAATAACAGAAATCGTACTAGTATTCAAAGGAAACTTTTCCTTTCTGAGCTCGTATTAAGATTCTTGTTTCAACTTTTATAGTCAATATCCACCACAGTTATTTATGGCATGTTTACAAACAACATACAACAAACAGTGCAACAAAACGATGTATTATAACATTCCATCTGCGCAAAAACCGTTGCAAAGACCTTTTACTATACATTTTTGTTGGGAAATACAGAAAAGAAAAGAAAAAAGTATACAACGAAATGGATAAATGCTTGGTATAAAATATAGCAGTAGTCTTTGTTACTCTACGTGTTTCATGGAAAAACAATTCTAATATTTATCATGCGTTGAATATTATCTGCCATTTTATTGAGGTGTAACGCTTCCACTTGCACTGGGTTTTACTAATGGTATTTTGTTTCAGTTTGTGTGGACGGTTGTGTCGCATGATTTTTCTGGCACACCGATTGAATACATGTAGTTTTATCGTCCGCTCCTTTAAAAAGTTTTACTATAGATATCATTTCCTGGTTAAAAAATATTCAATATCGTTAGAAAATATGATTTCCGATGGTTTTCACAATTTTATACTTCAATACACAGTGATTGTGCTGCGCTGATTGTTAAATACACATATTTATAACAAGTAGTATTGGATACCCAACCATTTTCATCAACAAACCAACTGACATACTACAGTAATGGAAGCGGGAGGTTTGGCATGCCAAAAAACCTGGTTTAACCCACCATTTCTTTTATGAACTAAGTCAGAACCATTGCTATATTTTTGGTTGTTAGTTCTAAAGATTGCCAGTTTCTTGGACTTTGATTTGTGAATTGTCTTTTTTGACTGTTTCCTTGGTGTTCGGTTTTTGTTATTACCTCTGTGGCAAGAGAATAGAAGCTCAGATGTCACTGCCAACCACCCGTCCAGGGGAAGATGAAAATCCTACACGACCGAAGTGGGCTCGTGGTCCGGTAAATTCTGAAAATTCGTGGACGGGGGACGGGACTGCAGAGCGCAACCAGCTTTAAAACAACCGTGATTGAACGGGTCGCTCAATCCTTGGTGGATAGAATAATGCCAGAAATACCCCATTATCCACGCTGTCCAAGGTATAGGTACATGAACTAACGCTAGAAGTCACAGTTTTAATTTTTCTCAAAACAGGGGGTTTAACGTTAACAGTGCGTAAATATAATACTAGTATGATGAACTTGGTATGCACACAGCACAATCAGTCAGGCAAAAAAGTGAACGGTGGATTACATCTATTTTAAAATCGCTCATTATGAATCCCGCTATAGTTCATTCAAACGCTTTACTGGTTGATAACCACGGAAACATTGATGTAAAGTTAGCCATCGGGAACAAAAAATTACAGATATTAGAACATCCAAGCCCAGTCATTTCTTATAATGCGGAATCTAGGTTAATGTAACTAGACATACCCATGTTCTGATCCATAAATTTAAAAGTATATATACAAAAAACGACATTATATAGGTCATATCCTGTACTATGACAAAATACTCGAACAATAATGTTCGCTAATATTTTGTGGAATACTTGAAAATCTTCGATCACAAATTGGTTTCAATTTACTGTATTACATTATTTAGCTATACACATCATGACGTTCATTGCTGGCGTTCAGATTCGAACATTACCTTACTTTAATGCTCATTGTCATAGGTATTGTTTAACAGGTGTAAATCAACTTCTTATAAATTTAAAGTTACTCGAATATTTACAAATATAGATAAGATAAAGTGGGTCACATTCAAAGTTAAAGGTACAATAAAGTCACGTTGACTTGGCTAAATAAAAAGAAATATTTTCAGTTTAATTGCAAGTCCTCACGTGTTACAGAATAAAAGCTAAACATGTTACTGCAGAACCTATAATTACCGACTTTAAAATCATACCTTTGAACTGCACGTAACCATGTTGTTGTGTTCACCTGCAAGGCTTGAGAAAATAACAATTCCAAAGAAAATCCGATGCAAACACATATTTCATATTGTCTTTTTCTGATATAAATCCAGTTCTTCGAAATAAAGAATCTAGCTCAAATGTCACCCAAGTGATTTGTATATTGATTTGTGGTTTCAGTGTATTTAGTTCAAATATGTGATAAATCCTAAAAGGTGTACTGACGAATTTCTGTAATTAGTCAAATTATTTAGAAGCCAGAGCATACTGTAGGCTACGGTCGGTGTCAGATAGCTTGGTGCTCGCCATGCGTAAATCCGATGTAAACAAACAGTCACACATATACGACAGGTGAACAGAGAGATAATAAAGGAAAATCAGCACATATTTATTGATCTAAAATTTATTAAATAGAGCCGTTAAAATATTAAATATAAATAGATTATGCTCTTCTAAAACACAGGTATGCACAGGATAGAAGTGTGAATTATGACATGTGATAGACAGACAAAATAAACACAATTTAGATCAAGAAAATATTAAAATAAAAGAACAGGGTCTTGTCGAAGCAAAGAATCATTTCAGCCCCACCAATATATATTTTTTTTAGTTTTTAGGGAAATTTTTTTAATTGTATTTTTATCTATCTTTATGAGAGTAATAGAAACACATACCTCTACTATAATTGTTTTAATGTGTATTAAGTTTTACTCGCAATAGTTTTATTTGTTTGAGATGGAATAAAAATTAATACAACCAAGTTTTTTATGTTATATCTTTTCCATGTTTTCATTTTTTTTCACTTAAAAAGTTGCTTGTAGCAAATTTTTCTCCAACAACGAGTTATTGGTTAGATGCCTATATTTCACAGAGATTTTAACAGCTTAACAAGCCTTGTTATGCATTTCAGAACTCAGTTTAAGGTTTGATGACTAAATTAGCATTTGAAAAATCTGCTGTCCTCTACTCTTAACGTTATTTCTTTATAAAGTAAATATTTACATGAAACTATATTAATAAACACTGATTAATAGGTTGAATGTTTGTTTTCACGTCCAGGGAGCTGTATTTAAGCTATATTCAGGACAAGAACAAATTTACATACAATAAATCAACGGGAAAGGCAACGGAAACAAATTTTGACTTACAGTATTTCTCATTTGTAGCTGCTTCGATAAGCCTACTCTTTTGCGATTTATATACAGTGTTTTTTATCGTGCAAGGAGCGTCGCATTCCCCAAACCTAACTCCCAATAAGATACACAACCCCAACGAGAAGGCCTCTCCTATCCACCACCAAGGTCACATTGATAAATGTGAAGATTGTTGAATATTTCA
Source organism: Limnoperna fortunei (assembly GCA_944474755.1). NCBI lineage: Eukaryota > Metazoa > Mollusca > Bivalvia > Mytilida > Modiolidae > Limnoperna > Limnoperna fortunei. The sequence goes on from OX104116.1 coordinate 72,034,526, forward strand.
ATTAAAACAGTTCTGTATTGCGAAATAGAGAAACTTTACATAGAACAGTTATGACTTTGGCATCTTTGTTGTTTATATCCGTGCATGAGTCTTATTTATTAGTTGACGTCTAATTATTGTAGGGTGTGTCAAACAGTCTAGGCATGCGCAGACATGTCTCAACTCTGTTGAAAATCTGTGCCCGACATTGGTCTGACAGACAGATAGAAAAATTATATTCATGATAGCATGATACACAAAGAACAAAAACTACTTTTTCTAGGTATATTCTAATAAAGTGTAAAGTACCACTTGGTTATCCGACAAACAGAGCAAGTTCATAGTCTAAGTAATTACCAAAATCCAACATCGATTTTATGTGACATAAACTAAATTTTTGAATTATGACTTATACAGAGTCAACTTAATCACCGACCCCTCATGTCAATGTGGAGCCCCAGTAGAAAATGCCTTCCATTATTTCTTTGAATGTCCTCGCTACATAAACCAAAGACAAATACTAATGCAAAAACTTCATTGGGTCCATAATAGTCGCATTATAGATCTACACTTACTGGTGTCAGGAACAGATATATTTTCATTACAAGAAAATAAAGACATATTTAGGAACGTGTTAACATTTATTAAAGGGTCAAAAAGATTCATGATAGTATAATCCACAAACACACACATTATGTTTATGTTTATGCTTTCGTTACTTAATTCTTACCTTTTAAAAATGTATATACTGATACTTTTTTTTAGCATGCTCAACATATATTATTATAAAATATTTGCTATTGTCGGAGAAGACTTCATAAGTTTGTTTAACTTGTGTCTTATCCATTTTGCTGATTTTTTTGCAAATAAAATATGTTTAAACTAAACTAAATTTTTCACAGGCTCTTAAGATTTGACAATACTGGTCATTGTTATCCCTTATATAAATATTGCGCAACGAGTTCTTACAAGAAGAGGAAGTTGTACTCTCCTGTATTTGTGCAAATTCAATTGAAATGTAAAAGCAACCCTTGATATTAATAAAAATTTACAACTTCCAATTAAATTACTTCCGTGTAGAAACTCTTTCCACATAAAAGATGTGGTAGTGTGTTGTAGTTTTGCTTTTATCTGCGTGTTCAATGCTATGTTGTTCTCAATCTGCAACATTCATCTCGTGATCCAACCCAGATGTGTCGATTTTCGATCATTACATATTTACGATTTAGTACCAGTTTGCCGATTCCCAATTTGACGATTTCTAGTTTGCTGAGTCCAGTTTGCCGATTCCTTTGTATGTGTATACACAAATGGATGTAGGCTTATGTCGTCATTTATTCAGTTAATTTACTTATATTTTCTAAACATATATAAATGTCAATAATTGTTAAAACAAATTATAAGTACCAAAGCTAAAAATTTATAATTGAGAAAGATCACTTAAAGTATACTTAAATTAAATTCTTCTTTTTATGCAAATTGATTTACGTAATTTTTCTAAAAACGATATATACTCACGAATACACCTTGTGTATAGAGGTATAGATTGTATGTATGTATAAGTTGTTCTTAATTGATTTACAGAAATCAAATGATCGTGTAGAAATATACTGGAATTGTTTAATGTTAAATGCTTGGTGGTTTCTTTTTTTTTTAGGAAATTCTAAACATACTATTGCAGTACCTGTGTATCGATGAAAGTGTTTATTTTATGGTGATTTTTTTTCAAGACACCATACATCTATATCTATACTCAGCAATCAGGCTTACACTTTCCAATTAAAAAATATATATCCGTAAAAAGCACAACTACAGTATGACATGTCTATATTTGGTTCCGTTTCAAGTTTTTTTATTAAGTTTTCTGTACTTTCTCAATTCTGTAATTTTGTCTGTATACGCCTTCTAGATGAACATATACATATGTGTAAATAGCATGATAGCTTTTTTCTCAACATTTATTAAACTTGTCATTAGGTATTTTTCACATTTCCGTTGTTTGATATTCATTGTATGATCTGGAATTAGTTTGGTATCGGATTATTTTTTAATGTAGATTGAGACTATATTTAAATTTGAGTATAACGTTGATCATATTTAATATTGGTTTGCCCTTTATACTTTGATCTTATAATTTATCTGAAAAAAATGACAGAATAATCTTTCGTTTTATTATCGTGTCTCGGGTGTCAAATCAAAGATCATACAGTCGTCCATACCTATTCTCTCTGATACAGTACTAGTGCTAGTTAATTGGAATTGTCATTCAAGATCAAACATGTATATAAATAATTTCTTTTCTCCCCTAAAACAATACTCTTGCCCAGCGTAATGACAGATGTGCCCCTTGGAAATTTGAAAGTAACTGAATTCGTTCTCTTTTAGTAGTGTTCATGTTGTTAGTTTATTATTAAACCAATTTTAGCATATAATGTTGGTGTCTCCATGATGAAGCAACATCTTTCATTCTCTAGAGCGAAACTTCTTTCAATAAGGAAACAAAATAACTCTGTTGACCCACTTCTTCTTTATTGACAGATATTTTTTCGGAAAAGTTCTTTCATCTTTTTGTAAATCTATACCAGGAGTTAAAAGACATGCATCTAATCTTGATACTCGTCTAGAATTCAGAAGAAATCCCTTTGAAAAATATATAAGAATAACACATTTTTATGCAAGACTAATAGAAATTAACCCAATAGGGAAAGAAGGTCTCTATCTCTGTAAAATATTAGATTAAGAAAATGCATACTCCTGGATTTCGTAAATTAAAGATACCAATATCAACAGTTTCCCCATCGAATGTCAATGGTTTTCTCGGGATAATCTAGCTTCCTCCCCCAATAAAAAAATGACGCTATGATATAGCTGAAAAAAAATGCTGAAAGTGGCGATAAAACACCATTCAAACAAACAATAAAAACCAATATCAACATGGATAGAATTGGTTGCTGTAGAACAAACGAGGATGTAATTCGTTAAAAAGTTATTTCAAAAGTGAACTGCTACATCACTTTTCTATAAAACTCAGTAATAAAATTGCAAGTTTAAAATAAATTATTTCTATATAAATCTTTAAAAGCTGAAACGACACGAAAGTTTTATCCTTCCGATTTTAATTTTGAAAATAGAAAACTTATAACAGAATTTAGATTATTAGATCATATTCTTGAATTCAAAAAAGGGAGATATCTAAAGGTTACTCAGCAGCTCCAAACATTTAATTACTGTAATCAAAATAAAATTTACGACGAACCTCGTTTCATCGAAAAAAATTATAGAGGTTCTTTATTAAAACATTTCAATTTTATAGCCGAAAAGCACGATTTTGAATGTTTAATAAAAATACTAGAACCTACACAATTGTCGGCAAATTCATAGTCTTGCCTCCTTCATATAACTGTCATTGGAACTGAGTATTGGAGTTTCATAGGTTTCAGGTTTTTTTTGTCGAATTTTATTTTGTTTTTTTCAAAACAAAGATTTGGGTACTTATTGTTATGCACATATTTCGGTTTCCACTTTTTCTAGACCGTGAACTTGTCCGACACATTTCTCAGAGACGCCTAAATATAATAAAATAAAACTTGGCACAGTTTTAGATCGACATATTGTTGGGTGCAGTCAATAGTAAGAATTCACTTAAAGATGCCCACCCAAAAATGGCAAAAATTTTCCGTGGTACGATTTCAACCAAATTTGGTATGGAGGTAGATTTTAGTATTTCGAGTAAAACGCTACCTCTGAAATTTATTTCTGACGTCACGTTTCAAAATGGCAGAAAAAAATTATATAATTTTCAACGTTATCCAATCTCGATGAAATTTACTGTGCTCTGATTGCAAAAAAGTTTGGTGTGGAGGTAGATTTAAGTGTCCTGAGTGGAAATCCCCATTCGGATTTTTTTTTCGACCGTGCGTTTCAAAATGGTCACCAAAAACGCATTAAATTGTAACATTGTCCGATTTTAATGAAATTTGATGTGTTGGTACATTTTAATGTCCTGAGTGGAATGAAATACTATCCATGGGGATTAAGGCGACTTCTGTGTTGGCATCCCAACACATTATTTTTAATTATTTGTTTGCTGTCACTAATCTTTTAAGATAATAAGGATATATATTTCTCGATTTGTGTTGGCACCTTATTAAAAAAGCTAATAAATAAACTATATTATTCATAAACTGCTAAAATGTTCAATTAGATAACAGTACAACTGCCGATATGATATATTTTGCTGAACTAGTCCAATACGGAATTAACTAGTCCAATATCGGTATTGGCCTAATTCTAAGCTGTATTGGCCTGATTGATTTTGACCACTTAAAATATAATAACGTGATGGTTTCTGTATTGGCCTAGTTATTGGTCCAAGGCTTCCAGTATTGGCCTGAGTCGCAGCAGGAAGACGATACAACTGGCCAAGGACCAATAACTAGGTCAATACAGAAATCATCACGTTATAATGTGATTTTATTACCTGATGATTTCGGTATTGGCCTAGTTATTGGTCCAAGGCTTGCTGTATTGGCCTCAGGCGCAGCCGAAGGACAATACAGCTGGCCAAGGACCAAAAACTAGGCCAATAAAGAAATCATCACGTAATGATATCTTTATTAATTAACTAGTCCAAATCAATCAGGCCAATACAGGTCAATTCAGGCCAATACCGATAATCGACTAGTTAATTCCGTATTGGACTAGTTCATCAAAATATATCATATCGGCAGTTGAACTGTTATTTACGTGAATATTATATTAGTTAATTAATAAAATAATAATACTGACTTAATATTCTATGATATATTCTATTTTTCAGATAAAATATTTGCAAAATGTGAATAAATGTGAATACGTGACCATGACTGTTTTAGTATTTCTAAGGTACACCGTGACTGTTTTAGTAACTTGCATCAATGCGAGAGACAGATCAACTGTGTAAGATAACAAGTAAGTGCGCACTCATCTCTTAACTAAAAAAACCTGAAGGCATTTTCCTTTACTTGATTGCCATAGAATCCAAACAAACCTAATATACTTGGTAATGTACAAGGATATGTTAACAAGATCAAAAATCGATCTTTTTAAGAAAGAAAGTTATAAGCTTATGTGAAGTCTACCAGAGCCTTACACAGTGAAAATTGTAGGTTTTTTCAGGAAGTTATAAATAAAGGTAATTGGCCGCGTTAAATATATACATAACGATAAAAAAAATCCGAGAATTAGCACAACTAAGCATTCTTGTAAAAAGATTTCCGGGGATGGTTTAAACAGCCATATATTGTCTATAGATTAAATTGGAGAGTGCTTCGTTTTAATTGTAAATGAGGAATTTTTTGTGCTAAATAAAATATCGGTAAGATCGCCTGTAAGAAAGTCGTGCCAGTACTGCTGATGTGTTAACTAATTGCATATGTTGTGCTGATTTGAAATATTGTTGCAGCTATGAATGTATTAATCACAACGATAACTGTCAATACAGAGCTATATCTATTCTGAAACGGTTTTCTGCGTCTCGTGCAAACACAAAAAAATATTGAAATCATTTTTTTTTTAATTTTGATAACGTTACTTTCCCGATTTAAACAGAACAGATCCAGCGGAAAAAAAACACGCATAATGTATCTTTGCCAGGGGACTGAAGTATTGTGTGTTCTGTTATGTACATAGATAGTACGACTTTATATAACTATACTGGTGCTATTTTCCGATATTGTTGATGTAAATCTGGAAAAATAGCAAATACAAAATTTTATATAAGTTACATTTACAACGGCTAAAATTTTCATAAAAAATGATCGGCTGTACCTGTGAACCAATCCAAGATATTATTTATATTAAAATTTGTTTATCTTTGTATATCTAAGAAGCAATTTTGGAATAAGAGTGCCTACATGGCTATTTTCTGTCACATAATTTTCAAAGCCAAAAAACATTATTTATTCAGGAAAACTAGATACTCGCCCTTTCCATTTTCCCTGCAAACGTAATACGGATCACTGTAAATTATATTTTTTTATTTTAATTAATCAATAGTTGTTTCCAACAACTTAAGCGTGATAAAGGAATAAAAAGCATACATTTTTAAAAGTATAATCATAACAGAATTTATTGGAGAAAAAATAAAATAAGATAATACCGCAAATTATGAAAAATTAAATAGAATGAAGTCATCGGGTCAAATCAAGAAAAGTGTGTCCATGTATTACTGTACATTTTTCTGTCGCCACAAAATACCCGTAGTAGCGTGGTTTATGATACAACGGTTATAGTAACTATCATTTATCATAATTTTAATCTATGTATCAAGACAGAAAAAGCATACTGGAACTTTTACAATAGTGCATTTGTATTCACCGAATACTGATGATGTATGTGTTATCTTTATAGGCAATACATTACAAATAAAATGTCATCAACGATATTATGATTATCAAAACTACGCCAAATGCGTATTTCATCTATTAGGACTTGTCAGTGGCGCTCAATCTCTAAAAATATTTAAAACCCAAATGACCAAGATGTTGCATACCTATTGTCATCAAAATTACAACACGTTACACCAAATCCGGCTAAGGACATCTACACCTTACCTTACGAATTCAACCACTTTAGAAATTTCAGGACAGTAATAGTAACTGACCACCAGTAAATAAGTAGTCAAACCATACACTTTCAGAATCCTCGTAAACTATCTTGGAATTAAACTTTTTCAAGTGTTTTTAATCAACAAAATATTTCTTTTATCTAATATATGTGCCATTTTTGGAGCCAGATGTATACATTACTGCATAGAAACATAAACGTATAGTAAGTAATTTTTATTTAGAATAGTATATAAATATACATAGAATAACATAAAACATAAGTTCTTATGAGCTCTTTAACCGAACTTTTTATATTTAACAAAACAAATCCACAAAAACATAGTACGACAGCAAATATATTAGAAAAGCCTGTTAAGGTATATTTATACAAAGTAAACAAAGCAGGATAAGCATTACAGACGAACAGCAAAAGAATACCAGCTCTTGCCAACATGTATTAAATAGGGGCATGGAAACAAGTATGACCACATAAACAAAAAGCAAATTAAAAAAATCAAAGCATTACACTAAAAACAGGCAGAATAAAAATACAAGCACTTTAAAGCATACATTTTAACTACATTTATTTAATACGGCTGTACATAAAAACAAAGCACAAAAAAGCACACAAAGCACTAAGCTAAAGGCAGGCAGGATAAAACACATGCACTTTAAAACATATTTTTGAAAGATTCATTTAAGAAGTCCGAGCACAAACAAGCACAAATTTTAAAAGCATTCAAAGCACTAAGCTAAAAGCTGGCAGCTTAAAATATGAACTTTAAATCATATAGTTTAAATATGTTCACACAAGAAGACTAAGCACATAAAATCAAAAGCATACATAACAGCAAGAATTGTAGAACAAACCAAGCAAATAAAAAAATTTTTTTTTTTCAAGAAAACTAAACATCATATAACTCATACCGGTGAGATGTCACGCAGGCCGTGATTTACAAGAAGAGCAAATAACAGTCTTGTCCCAACACAGTTGGCAATATAATTTCTGAACTTCTCAAAACAAGCCAATCTACTTAAAACAAAAATCTTTCATTTGATACCCCCATTTTGCTATGGTTGCTGCGTTGTAGGTTGCGACCAAAGCAAAAATTGGGCAGCTAGCGAAAAATTTAATTTTAATAAGATTATTTAACAGTGCATTCCGCAGTCTGGCAGCCTCAAACCTGAACGAGTTCTTTCCGAACCTAGTAGCTCTGGGTCTTGGAAGGTTTGCTGTTTTTGAATATGTCTTTATGTTATAAGAAGTATTATAACAATCGACTTTTGTACAAATGTATAAATTTTCATTTACAACTGAAAATAATCATCTTATTATTATTTAATGATAAGTGTGATCTTTTGATAGCTTTGTTCCAACTATTTAACAAACAAACATGTACTTTTAGTCTAGATAAACAAGTACATAGTAGTAATAACTTCTCTGTGGGATTCTGACACCTCCTCCGTTAATTTTAAAAGTTTCAAAGGCAATTGTTCTCATGCGTCTTGTTTTTGGAGAGCGCAATTTCGATGTTTTAGTAAGGTCATCATAGGGGCTCACTGAATCATTATACATTGTAAATTTTGCGTGTGTTTTGTTCTGATCAGAAGTTCCATGGCGGACAGTAACTAAAATTTTAATTTTGCGCAATGAAAAATGGATAAATAGCTAATTTCCCAGCCGGTTACAGATATTTGTTCTGTGAGAATGAAAATTAAATTTTAAGTCTAAGCTGACACCCAGCAGTTTAACCTCATCATCACAATTAAAATAGTTTAAAGAAATCATTAGCATCGTGGGTTTTACTACCTATGCGAATCACCTGAAATTTGGCAGGATTGGCCTGCAGGTTATTACAGATTTACTACAATAATCTAATAAAATATTTGTGCATGATACAAACTTAATTTTAAACAGGTTCATTCAGAATTATAATTTTTATGCAAAGTGAAAGTAGAATTACGTGGCTTTTAAGCACTACATTTAACTAAAGTCGGAAGTGAGAAGTCTGAATTCCGAAATCTGAGCTTTGAACTTAGAAGTACGAAGTCAGAAGTATGAACGAGAAGTTGTAACATTGAAGTATGAAGTCTGAAGTATGAAGATACCTCGCGCTTTCCGTAGTTTTCGTATCTGAAAATATGTTTCGGGTTTGAGCGTCACTAATGACTATTGATTAGACGAAACGCTTGGAGTAGTTGAAACCTTGGTATCTTTGATGACATTTTATTTGCAATCACTGAGTCGATGCCTCTGCTGGTGGACTGTTAGTCCTCGGGGGGTCTCAAGGGTATCACTGATGAGTTTTGATAAGACGAAACGCGCGTCTGGCGTATTAAGTTTGATAACGTTGGTCTTCTATGTCACATTTTAATTTGACAATCCCATAAATACGTTATGCACAAAAATGGAAAACTGAATACCATATTGGGATATTCAAGCGATGGCTTGCTATAGCGTGTAAGACCTCTATAATATTGAAGACATTGACATTGCTGACATGAAATAATTCTGCTGCTTTGCCAAAAACGTTGATAGAGAAAGGCAACTAAAAGACGAGCGCGGAACTTAACATTATTTTATATTATTAAATAATAAATTAAATAATATTATTTTACCTAAAATCATTTGTAAAATGTGATAAACAGGTTATTACATGTTGAAGATCCGTATCTGCCCTGATATCTTCCATCGACCCATATCTGCCCTCTGATGATGCCTCGGGCAGATATAGGAGTCTCGAGAATATATTAGGGCCGATACGGAATTTCGGACACATTCATAGATCACTCTCCGGCACAGAGAACATAACTGGCTCCCAGATATAACCTCTGCCACACGTCATCCTCCATTTACTGCGGGACTACATTTGTCGTCTGCCCGTGACGTTTGTAAACAAAGAACAATATTTGTAAAATAATAAACGAGATGTTATTTATTTTTATATAGTCTGTTTATAGCGAGCATCGCAGATGCGAGCTATACGGTTACATGCATGTGTGTAAAAAAAGTCACGTGATCCATATGAACAAATCCATTTCAGATGGTAGCTGAGCTATCCGAAGAAAATATTGTAGACGAACGAAAAATTATATAATTTAAAAGTAGACAAAAATAATTTTGACATCGATAAAATAAAAGTGTTTATTTTTTAAATTACTACAAAAATGCCAGACAATTTTTTTCAATCTGAAACGCTGTATTTGAAATTGAGTTTTGTGACGTCACAACACATTACATAAGACGTCACGTCATCAATGGAATGTAGAGGCACTGTTAGGGGGCTCTGGAGTAACGAAATGAACAATGTGCGATGCTCGCATTTAGGCTGCGCCTCCATTCATATTACACTTTTGATATAGTTTTACATTGAAATTACTGTGTGTATACGTTAAGCTTATCTTCCATGAGAGATATCTCTCACAATGTTAACCAATGGTATGGCAGAGGTGATTGTGGTTGACGTAGGATACCCAGAATCCTTTGCGTGGAGATTGTCATAGATAAGCTATTTAAATAAACATAACAAACTGCGAGTTAATGAAGAGGTGTATGTTAACCATCATGAACTATATGCCAATCATAGACATTTATGTTTCGTTTCTAGTCTGACCTGTTTTGATATAGATTAGCAAAACATAAAACCAATATGTTGGTCCAATGTTGGTAGCTTATTGATTTATGATTGCGTTATAGTCGGCACTGTTTTGGTAAAGATGGGCCAACACTAGCTATCAATTGGGGGATAGATATGATGGCATTGGCCCAACGATGGCCCTCGGTTGGCAGATAGGTATGACTATATATGTCGCCCAACGATGGCTCTAGGTTTTCGGATAGATATGACAATGTTGGCCCAACGATGGCTCTAGGTTGGCGGATAGACATGACAACGTTGGCCCAACGTTGGCTCTCAGTTATTGATTTATGATTGGGTTATAGTCGGCACTGTTTTGATAAAGATGGGCCAACATTAGCTATCAATTTGTGGATAGATATGATGACATTGGCCCAACGATGGCTCTCGGTTGGCAGATAGGTATGACAATGTCGGCCCAACGATGGCTCTATGTTGGCGGATAGATATGACAACGTTGACCCAACGTTGGCTCTCGGTTTTCGGAGTAGATATGACAATGTTGGCCCAACGATGGCTCCAGGTTGGCGGATAATATTGGCCCAACGTTGGCGGATAGATATGACAACGTTGGCCCAACGTTGGCTCTCAGTTGGCAGATTTTACAACGTTGGGCCAACGTTGGCTCAGTTGGTAGACAGATTTGACGTTGGCCCAACGAAAATCCAACATGTCGGCCAAACGTTGGCACACTTTGCACTTAGAACATTGGCCCAACGATGTTTTCCGACGTTGGGCCAACCAAATAGGTAGTGGTTGGGCCAACGTTGGCCAAACCAAGGCTTGCTGTCGGGTCGAGGGTAGGATGTGCTTGACTCCAGAAAATGAACATGAGGGTTTTCTTTGGGTATACTCCAAAATAAAACTAAATGAAAAGAAAAATGTCTCAAAGTGGCTTTAAACACCATTCAAACAAAACAATCAAACCGTATTATCAAAATAAAGATAAAAGAGTTTACACTGTCAAATTGCAAACAACATGCCACTAAAAATTGTCTGGACTAATTTCAGTGCCATAGCTATAAAAGTTATAAAAGTCCGGGAAACTCTGCCGTCCAACGTTTTTTTCCCAAAAACGTTGGACGACAGAGGATTCTAGGACTATAAAATTACTTTATTTAGATTGTATATGCCCGTGAAAGTACACAAGAGTCTCTCAATTGACAAGGATTGCCAGTTTTCCTACCGCAGTTCGGGAGTTCTCTCCGGGTACTCCGGCTTCCTCCCCCAATAAAAACTGGACGCCATGATATAGCTGAAAAATTGCTGAAAGTGGCGTTAAACAATATTCAAACAAACAAACAAAGCAATACACAAGAGTCTGTTACGGGTGTACTACATTAATTTAACTCCATCAAAAAAAACTGGGCGTGGGCTAAAACGCGGAAATGAAAAACCGGAAACATAAAAACACATTAAATTTACTCCTAAACAATTAACAGAAATTTCAACCCCAAAGTCTAAAAGAAAAATAGATTTAACGTTGGTTGTATTATTTGCAATTGCTAACGCGGTAGAATTCTGTTTAAATGGATTTAAAGGGGGTACACATATAAAATTTGATCAAGAGTACACGAGGGAACATTTAATTTGTTGTTTGGAAAAGGGACATTTTAATCAATTTCCGAAAAATATAGATGGCTTTGCTCCCAAAAGAATTTTGGCTAATACACACACGATCGTCATGTCTTGTAATTATGGGCTCCCGGATACCATAGAAAATATGATAGGTTGTGAAGGGAGAAATGCGAAGGGGAAAATATGTGATGTCTGGAAGCATAATAGTTGTGCTAAATCTAAAATGGTAGGTAAAACCTGGCTATATCAAAAACATAAACCCAATGGCTAAGTATTTTATATAGGCACTTATTTTAACATAATAGAAAAGTAAACAGTTTTTAAATTTATAAATAATTTTATCTGTAACACGCAGTGCTACGGTTTAGTGCCAATTTGCCGAATCCCAAATTGCCGATTCCCATGCAGATTGCCGCGTCCAATTAGCCGATTCCCAGTTTGCCGATTCATTGATATTTTACCATTAAAGAAAATATTTTGCTTAAGTTCAATAACTTAAATGCAATTCTTTTTGAAATTTTCTTTTTTTTTTTATTAATTTAAATTTTTAAAATCACTAATTATTAGCTTTTATATTAATTCAAAACAATAACGACCTAAGCTGATAATTTATAATTGTGCAAGATTGCCTAAATTAAGCACCCATAATTGTCGGTAAAGTTCAGTAACTTGATTTTTCTCAGCTCATCATATTTGTTTAAAGCAAAGAATGTGCCAAGCCGATACTTTATAATTTAAATAAGCCGATAATTCCCTTTATGTCACTTAAATTATTTTATTTATATAATTAATTTTTCACAAACACACATTGCTCTCGATACAATTCTTTTTACACCATTTGGATTGTTCTTAATTGGTTTAATAATATATAATAGGCAAACTGGGAATCGGCAAATTGGACGCGGCAATCTGGGAATCGGCAATTTGGGATTCGGCAAACTGGAATGCACCCAGTGCTACTTCCCAGTTGGTTCGAGTGGGGAAACGCCATATTCATTATGGTAGGCGAAAGGCACTGCACAAAATCCATTTCATATATGACATTACTAATAACTTAGATAGTAATTAAATTATCGACACCAATCAATTTTACCTATGTAAACATACTTTAATTAGGAGAAATCTGTTAAGTTTGATGAGTTTTTGATCGACTAGAAACGTTTCCGGTCAACTTTTCTATACTTTGTCGTTGATAAATTTTTAAAAGTTATATATCATTTTTTAGCTAATGCTAAGGGAAACACGAGGCCCTATTCACATTTTGACCGGGTTGTAAGGTCTTTGAGAAATTATAGTTCAAAGTTGAAAGTTCGAACTTTTTACTTTTCATACCAGGCATTCTTCCGGCGAATTTTTCTATACTTTCCTTTCAGTAATATTTTATAAACTATAAATCATTTTGAAGCCCCACTTGACAAAATCGCCCCCGTCAAAAACGCCCCCAATTTTTGCAAAATCGCCCCACTCTGAATTCACCTCGTGTAAAAACGCCTCCACATTTAGCAAAATCGTACAACTTACACAAATCGCTTATTAGGTCATAATTTCATTTTTCTGTGATTATATGTTATCTCAGTGAAGATAAATGATAAATTTGTGCTCTTACTTCGGTCTTGTTTGTTGGTTATGTATGTTTACAGTTTTTAATCGTTTTTCTTATTATATTTTATTTTATCAGATAACAAGATAACAATGTGTACAAACAACACATTATGCACTATTGTTTTTTAATTTGCACTATTTAAACAAGAGGTAAACACATAATTCTAATGTGATGTGCTTTAAAGGCTTTGAGACCACAACTGTTGTTAGTGCGTGTTGGCTGACTGAAGACTTCTTGTTTATATTTTTATATGTGTTTATTAAGATTAACAAATTTTTGATTATTTAATCGTAATTACAAAAGAATAATTACTAATATAGTTCATTAAGGTAATTATCATAATTGTATAATTATTAACAAAATAACGACATAATCGATCATTATTTACAAAACATTTTCTAAATTTTAATCAGCTACAGTTAACTCCTAAAAGTAGAAAATATTTTGAACAACTTGACAATTTTATACTACAGTAATTTTTAAAAGTGTTGAAGATGGGGCCGTTTTGTTGGGGGCGATTTTGTTAAGTGGGGCGATTTTGCATAAAGTGGGGGCGTTTTGACGGGGACGATTTTGTTGAGTGGGGCGATTTTGCTTTAGGTGGGGGCGTTTTTACAGGGGGCGATTTTACAGTTGGGGCGATTTTGCAAAAAGTGGGGGCGTTTTTGACGGGGGCGATTTTACCGTGGGGCGATTTGACCAGCTACCGTTCTAATCTGAAAATTTGATATATGCAAACTCGCAAAAAACATTTCCGGTCAACATTTAGGTACTTTTTTATAATAAATTGCATTAAACTATATATCTCCATAAAGATCTTTTACATATCTTCTAGAGGCATCTTTAATGTTTATTCTATGTTAACCCATTAAAAAGTTGTGAACAAAAATATCTGTGTTTTTATGTTTCCGGTTTTTCCATTTCCGCGTTTTAGCCCAACCCAAAAAAACTGGTTCTAATAACAGCTATCAACAGGATACCAGTTTGTTTTTAGCGGGAGTTCAAAAAGAAAATGACAGATAATCCAGATTGTGGGGATATTAATATTGACCAACAATCAGAGACAGTCGATGGAAAACACGTTGAAATATTGAAATATGCATTATCAGTGGCAGTAAAAAAGATTGGCATTGGCTCAGATTCAATGTAAATACAAAAATTCTGAATCAAAATATATTTACTTCATTTTCTCTCACTCCCCCACAGGCACTTGTTTCAGAAAAAATTACCCCTGCACTCCCCTCAATCTGCTTGCTCGACACAACACTTATATATATGTATCACTTCCTTTTTTTATACTTGTATGAAATTTACCTTCTGATACACTACAGATATAATCACTAGTGAAACTTGTATTTTAAATTGACGACTTTCCAATTTAAAAATCCCCACCCAGTGTCCACTTCCGGTACTAAAAACTGTGGCTGTAGACGCAGTTTGTTCTATTGAAAACTTGTGAAAAGGACAATTACCTTTGATAAATTTTAACGTTTTATGTTAATTACAGGTGTCAAAATCTAATTGAAGATGTTATTAAAACCCCATGCTTGTGTAAACATGATTGTTAATTCACAGGAATTTGACCCCATATCATTTGGGTCGAAATATGGCAAGAAAACGAAAAAAAGTATTGTCGCGAACGAGTCTAACGCAAAAGTAAACAATTCCTACCCCCCTACCTTTGTTGTTGAGTTTGCTTTGAGAATTTGCACTGACAACATGATTGTAGGTGTTCTACATACTCACGGACATTTATTCTTTCAGAATATGACATCGATTCCTTTAATAGATCCATATTTTTGCAACCGCAAAACTTTTTTTTGGACTGAAACACTTTCTTTACTTCAGGGAAGTTTTGCCCCCCCCCCCCCCCCCCTCCAGCTCGCCATCCTGGCCAGTACCAAAACAATAGTACTTGCCGAATTTATGATCTACTAGCCTAAGTTGGCGAGCAGGTTTTCAAAGTTACTCGCCAACATACAATATCAACACAAATGAAATAACATAAACAACCATATTTTCAGCAGTCTCCAAAAGAGCCATAACCCTTTTGTAGGCCTGATGAACTGCAGTCTCCATTTCATCACCAGTTTTCCATAATTTGAGTTTAAATTTTGGCACCAATAGCACTTTTTGCCATACAAAAATAAATACTGCATTTCCGACCTTGTAACCATTAATGAAATTGGTCTGTTAACTTCATTTCTTTTAATTCCGTAATAATTTTAATTTCTAACATCATATTTCAACTAGGATTAGTGGGAAAATCTATATATTTCGGTAAATTAAATTGTTTTACATAAAGAAATAAAAAATAAAATTACGATTATGGTAATTCGAGATAGGGATCGCCGCAGAGTTTTTAGCCCTACCGGTGTAAAAACCGGAAGTTAAAACAAGTTTATCGTGTAACCTGGTCCCCTGGTGCAATATTTTTCATTTATGCAAGCTTCACTTTCAAATATAACCCCAGGTCACCACCAGTTTACTACCCAGTTTGATTGGTTGTTTAAACCGCCATGTTTTACCTAACTTTTCGCGCGTTGAAAATTCTTTCACAATACAATTTAAATAAAGTAACTACCTGCTGCTTGTTTTACGGCTTTCAAGTTAAACTGACAAATCTCTGTAAAGTTATTTCCACATTCGAGACAGAAATCTATAAAAGCATTCTTTTGATAAAATGTATTTTTATTTGAGTTTGATTACCAGACGCCGGACGTGACGTCATAATGCTTTGTATCGGAATTATGTCAGTTACAGTTAATACTGACGTAAATTTTGAGGCACTCCGAATGTTGTAAACCAGTCAAAATTTTGACCGGATTCATTGCTGGTGACCTGACTGTATATTCGAACCGGAAGTCCGCTTACGGTATTGAGAATATTTAGTCAGGTTCCCAGACTAGTTTATCGTGGTAAAAAATTGTTTTGTTTATAATTAAAATGAACTTAATTACTCTTAAAAACGCAAGAGAAACATCGCGAATAGCATCGTTAACGCTCAGTAACTGAGTTATGGTACATTTATCATCAATTAAGCCTGGATTGTTACATTTTCTTAGAACTCGCCAGATAATTTCAGCTCGCCAAACTGAAGAGTAGCAGTTGATCTGAGCTCGCCAAAAATCTTCTCTACTCGCATTGGGTGAGTTGGCGAGCGGTCGTTTCCCACACTGTACTTGAACTATGAATGAGGCAAAGATTAAAACATGGTGGGTTTTTTTTATCCATGAGACACATCAAGTCGATTTGTTTGTATTGTTTGGTACGACATGTGTTAATAAAGGAACCGCGCCATTTGATCCCATTCATTATTATTTACCAAACAAACAATTCAATTTATTGAACTAAATTATACCATTATTTTACTAAATTATAACTTATTTATAAAAGCCATACCCGTTTCAATTTTCTACAAGATATACAGAATGTTTTGCTCGAGTAAGTGACATTCGTTTGATCACAAACATATTAATTAACAAGTCACCAATAAAGCACTGCAATTGAGTCAAACAATCATAATTATTAAGTAATTAAAAATCTGGGTTTTTTTTATAGTAAAATATCAGGTCATTTTTTTAAGGTTTATATGTATATGTACGAGACTGTACTGATTTTTGAACATTTAAAAAAATCAGATTCGGGAGGGATTTTGTCCGCCTTGAAAATTTTACAAGGGGGATTTTGTCCGCCTTATAAAATTAATGAGGGGGATTTGTCCACCTATGCTAAGTTACAAGGAAGGGATTTTGTCCGGGGGGGATTTTGTCCTACACTCATACCAGTCCAGAGTTGATTCCCCTGCAGTAGTGCCTTATGCAGTATACATGTACTTGTATTTTGTGTTCTTGGTGTTGTATTTGGATCAAAAATTGCTATCCAAACATTTTTAATATATTTTTTTACAAAATAAACTAATTAATATATAAATCTCTACAGCCTTAAATGTAAATTTTGCAGAAAATAATTGAAATAAATGCTATATTAAATGAGAAATTTATCACACCCAGTTTTTTGTGAAAGTTTTATTACAGAACTTTTCATTGTGTTGGACTGTACCTACATGTAGAAGTAAATTGAAATTATATACATTGCTACTTGAATTATACACTAAACTACGACCAAGTGATGAATAACACACTTAACTAAATAAAAAAATGTAATTATTTAAAAATAATTGAGTTATACAAAAAAGGAAATAAGACAGGTGTATAGATAATTAATGAAAAAATGTTTGTACATGGCACATTGCTGGTGTTGCTTTAGTGTTATTTGTTATAAGTGCCAATGTTAAAAGTAGCTTTGTTTTTATATCTGTTATGTATTCCAATAGTTTATCACAAACAAATTAAGAAAAAATAATCGTACTATCTCATTTATTACAGGGGGCCTCGGTGGCCGAGTGGTCAAGGTAGTTCGTCTACTATTGATCACGTGGTCTGTCAACACTGAGATTGCGGGTTCGATTCTCACTGCTGGCAGGGTGTACTCGACTCCAATCTTAATTGACAAGGATTGCCAGTTTTCCTACCGCAGGTCGGGGGTTCTCTCCGGGTACTCCGGCTTCCTACCCCAATAAAAACTGGACGCCATGAAATAGCTGAAAAATTGCTGAAAGTGGCGTTAAAACACCATTCAAACAAACAAACAAACAAAACATCATTTATTACATGTATTAACAAATTCAACAAAGTTACTCCCCTGTTCAAGATAACACTCAAACAAAAATGCATGTGATGCACGAAATGTAGGATGTGACATGCAAAATTGGACCCTTTTTAAACACGACACCACAGGGCTTTCCAAAATTCCTGGGGAGAACCCTGTTATAATTGTAATGTCATTTACCCTTTGTGAGCCCTGATTTGGTGTAATAAAATATTCTATTCTATTCTTAATTTAATTTCATCGACTTTGAAGTTTGATTTGGCAATTGTCTTATTGACAGTTTCCTTGTTGTTCGGCATTTTGTTCTTCTGTCTGTATGATGCAGAAACCTGATATTTGCATATTTCTTTATCCGAATTCCAGTCAAAATGCCCCCACCAAAATGAATACTAGTCAGATCAGCACCTGGTATAATCGATTCCGCACTTGATATGGTCAATTCGGCACCTGTATTTATGTACATGTAACTATTATCTGAATATATTATAACAAGAACATTCATTTTAAGGAAAAAAACGATAAAAAGAAAACAATGTCTATTTCATATCCTTAAAAATCAAGCAAATATAACAATATTTTAAATTGTTGTAATTGTCATTTCTTTCAAAACTTTTTTTATTTTATATACATGTATATTACTGATACACAAGTAAAAGATGAATTTACAATGGAGGGGATATCTGGGTTTGACAGCTACTAGTACCGTACTTGTAAATACTCGCACATAAGGCTATATTGCCTATAAGACGACCCCCCTTTTTCAGGAAAACAATTCAGTACTTTTGTTTTGACTATGCTATAAGACGACCATCAAATTAGTAAAATAACTATACAACTTTATATTATTAATTGATAATTTTGCTGTAAATTAATTTGTAAAAAGTTTACCACATGACATTTTGTATTTTGGCGGATTGACTGATTCATTGCGGATTGACTTTTGTGGATAGCAGGGTTACTAAAAATAGAACAAAATCATATTTTACATCCGACTGTCAATCGTCTTCTGGAACACAACATCAAAAATGGTCAGTGTTGAGCACAAAAGTTTTGCATCCTTAAATAAGGATGAGATCGACTTAATATTTTTTAATTTGTTTATGTGACAAATTAAAATACAGTAAAATTTTCAATTAATAATATAAAAAATACAGTCTTTCTCTTAGTCAATACAAGTTATTTATAGCTACCTCGAGATATATACATCTCTCAATCGATATAAACTTGTATTTGTATAATGTCTTTATTTAGGATAAATGTTTCCTTGTATTAGATATAATATCGGCATCATTACAACAACTTTTGAATACTTACAGAATTTATCAAACAGTTATTTATCCCGACTATCATCCGCGGAATGTTTTTTTTGAGGGGAAAAAATGCACGATGGAAAGTAACTTAAGAAAAAAGTGGACAGATGAGTAAGTCTACACTCCTGTTCTTCATAGTTCATTAGTTGATAGCATTTTGTGAAGTAAAGCTCCTTGATCAGTTTTTTTGACAATTCACTATCGTTAGCTTTTACATGAAAGATCAAATACCATTTGATCAATCAAACATCACTTCAGAAAATTTTTTTTTTAAATACTGTAAATTCAGAAATTATTGCGTGCTTTTATTATTGCCATTCTGGAACCCCCTAAAAAAAATGCGAGTTTATATTTGCGATTGGCTGAGGTAGCAAAAAATTGTGATAACAACAAATAATACTCAGCAATTGTAAGTTTTTTGTTAAATATTTGTCGCCAGTAAATAATCTCTCTATACCAAACGGAATACACATTTTCTTTTCTAAAGGGATTTACCTCTGTTGAAGATCTGGAACACTCGTCCTGTGTCTTTAATCATGAGATAATTTGTGTATATTGAGATTCATGCAGCGTGGGTACTAAAACGCTTATTTGTTTAAATCAAAGAAAAATCAGTTATGTTGTGTCAATTAATTATCGTATTCAAATTAAATGGCTATGGTAGGGCTTCACAGATAATTTATGTATGCACGCTAGGTTGAGTAATTTGGTCAATGGATAAACGAAAGAATTGCGATGTTTAATTATTGCAATCACATTATTTGCAATAACAAAAACATTGCAAAAATTTCTGACTTTACAGTAATCATGCATAATGTAAAATCCAGTATAACATGTATAAATATAAAAAGGAAAACAACCTTGTAGGTTATCTGTTGTGGGATTCAAATAAATTTTATAAATAAACTTCTTCTAAATGATGCCTTCACTGTGAGTCTCTCCTTGAATTTTTTGGTGGAGTAATAAAAATAAATGAAGCCATCAATCTGTTTGAAAAAAGGCTTATAAAAGATTAAATCTATTCCTAACATTTTAAAATGATAAAAGACTTGTAAAAATGATAATTTGATAAAAACCAGTGCAATAACATGTAGTTTATGCTCTGAAAACACCATATTTCTAGTTATAATGATTAATTATATCATATTCATTATTTTATCATGTAAGTTACTTGTATCAACATGTATTTTTGAAACAAAGTTGTGCAGAAAAACCCTAATAAATAAACAGACATTTTTACGCATTTTTTATTACATCATACAGGTATGCAAGACTAAAGCATCACTTTCATCCTATTTACAAGAAGAATCCCGAGGCATTTAAAAATACATATACAGAGTTGTCACGTCAAATAGAATCAAATTTCAGTGTAAGTTGGTTGTTTACAAATAATTTATTGTAGATGTTGTTCATGTACAAACAGAACAACATTGGGAAGACACAAAATCCAGTATTAAGTGACCTCTCAAAGGAGACTGTTAACTATGGTGAATTAAAGAGGGGGGAACGGTTCTTATATGAATCTTAAACTAGGCCAATAGGGCATATTAACATACATTGTGTACTTTGGCATTGGTACTGCTCCAATTCAGCACATTGGTGGGGTAAATACTAGTATGATATTGGTGCATTTTGTTTTGTAATTGGTAGGTTTAATAATGTCACTTAGTTTTTTAAGCTTACCTGACCCAAAGGGTCATGTAAGCTATTGTCTTCATTTTGTGTCCGTCTGCTGCGTTTGTAAACTTTTTACATTTTAATCTTCTTCTCTGAAACCACTTGGCCAATTGAAACCAAACTTCGTCATAATGTTCATTCCTTTACAAAGTTTGTGTTTTTTATTTGGATTGGAAAACTAATGTTGCCACTACCACAACTTCATTTAACATAGGACCCTATGAGAAAAAAGTAAAAAAAAGGCCTCTTCTCTGAAACTGATTAACTAATCAAAACAAAACTTACTAGCAATATTGTTTATATGGTCCTCTATAAAGTTTATGGTTTCAATGCCAATCGGAAGTTCAAAATGGCCACCACCACAAGACTTACCGGTAGTTTAACATATGACCATATGGGAAGAAAGTTTTAAAAGTTTCAAATAGTGCCACCGCAGGATTTATTTAACATAGGACCCAGGGGCGGATGCAGGGGGTGGTAAAAAGAGGGGATATCGGAAAAGGAGGGCCACAAACAAGGTTTTTGTAGTGTTGGGAAACCTTTATTTGGTACAGTATATACACCATAGATATCATAATAAACAAATTAGTACTGTTAATGCATTAATTTATGGCGAGGACGAGTGGGGATTACATTTTGCCTTTGACCCTGGTTGTTACCCTCCCTGCTCTCTTTTTTTTTTCCTTTCCTGTTTTTTCGCCCCCCCCCCCCCCCCCCTAAAAAAATACCTTCTTTGAAACGGGTAACCAATGAAAACAAAACTTACAGGCAATATTGTATATGAATCTTTGAAGTTTATGTTTTTTATACCAATAAGAAAATCATAATGGCCAACACATACCAATAAGAAAATCATAATGGCCAACAACGCAGGACTTAGTTTAACATAGGTCCCTATGGGAAATTAAAAAAAAATTCTCTGAAACTAGTAAACCAATGAAAACAAAACTTACTATCAATATTGTTTAGAATTGGATGGGCCTCTTTAAGGTTTATTGAAAATTACAGGACCTAGTTTAACTTTAGGGAAATGCCATCTTCATTGCCTATAAAATAAGGTGAGTGATACAGACTCTTAAGAGACTCTGGTTATAATCAGCATAATTTTTGTAATCTTGGTTAATTAATTTATACATTGCCTTCACTGCTTATTTTTATGCCATTGAATTATATTGGGAATTATGTAGTGTTAGTGGTGTCCATATGCTGTCTGTTACACTTTTGGGTATCCATCTCTAATTTGCAACTCCACCTACACCAAGGAATGAAATATGATGAAAGTTACAAAAAATCTTTGTCAGATTGTGCCATTGTGCACCATATATTTACCATTTTTATTGGAATGATATTTGGGTTTCTAAAGCTATTTCTCTAAACTTCACAGAAAGATTGCACATATTTTAAAGTTTGCCCCTGCTGTTATGGAAATTGATTAATGATTTTTATGAGAAAATGTGCAGGAGACAGTACCAGTTTGTGTACCAATAATCACTTTTGTTCTCTTCAGTTTGAGGTCAAACAAATTTTTCTTGAAGAAAATATACCTAAGTTTTTGAACGAGTTGGATAAATTGATAGACAGTGCAGCTGGCAATATTGGCAAGACAGCATGGTAAGATAACTTCTATGTTAATTGTTTAAAAAAAAACACTTTTATGTACCGACAACAAAAGTTGCAGGACATCAAGATTTTCAGGTTGTTTGTCTGGGAATACCTTTGAGTTAAAGCTTTTTTAAAATTAAGATGACTTCACATCTTCATCAAACGTGACATACAGTTACAATATGAGATCTTTTCATTGGCAATTCTGTAAGGCTGTGCAAAATATTTCACACTTGTGTTAACTTAGAAAAATGGGGGTGTATGTGTGCCAAGCAGGACATTATTGTTGCAGAGTCTGAGACACATTTTCGTTTATGTTTATATTTCTACTGTAAGAAAAAGCTTAAAATGTCGGCATCCACATTTTACAGGTTTGTTTGTCAGCTTCATAGCAGAGTCGACACATTGATAAATGATGTGTTATGCATGCAATTTTCTAATTGTTCTCAAATAAACTACTAAAAGGAATATATTAAAACTTGAAATTTTCATCGCATATATATAAAGCATTTCTGAATAAAGCAAAAATGTATTCTGCTACCTTTATTGTACAACAAATGTAATTATTGTCTCGCCTGCGACGAAAGTCGCTGGAGGCGAGACATATGTATGGGAATCCGGCGGCGGCGGCGGCGGCGTAAACACTTGACATCTTGCTTCATATCTTTGTAAGCCCAAGCCCTAGGTCCATCAAATTTGGTCCAGAGGTACCTTATGATGAGTACTTGCCAGTCAGTCACCTGTCACCTGACCTTGACCTCAATTTCACGGTCCAGCGACTACGTTAAAGTTTTTGGGTTACGACAGTTCCTCTGTAACTACGCATGGTAGGATGACAATATTTGGTGTATAGGTTGCTGATGACTAGTACATGACTGTCTGGTAGGTGTCACCTGATCTTGACCTCAATTTCACGGTCCAGCGACTACGTTAAAGTTTTTGGGTTACGACAGTTCCTCTGTAACTACGCATGGTAGGATGACAATATTTGGTGTATAGGTTGCTGATGACTAGTACATGACTGTCTGGTAGGTGTCACCTGACCTTGACCTCAATTTCACGGTCCAGCGACTACGTTAAAGTTTTTGGGTTACGACAGTTCCTCTGTAACTACGCATGGTAGGATGACAATATTTGGTGTATAGGTTGCTGATGACTAGTACATGACTGTCACCTGACCTTGACCTCAATTTCACGGTCCAGCGACTACGTTAAAGTTTTTGGGTTACGACAGTTCCTCTGTAACTACGCATGGTAGGATGACAATATTTGGTGTATAGGTTGCTGATGACTAGTACATGACTGTCTGGTAGGTGTCACCTGACCTTGACCTCAATTTCACGGTCCAGCGACTACGTTAAAGTTTTTGGGTTACGACAGTTCCTCTGTAACTACGCATGGTAGGATGACAATATTTGGTGTATAGGTTGCTGATGACTAGTACATGACTGTCTGGTAGGTGTCACCTGACCTTGACCTCAATTTCACGGTCCAGCGACTACGTTAAAGTTTTTGGGTTACGACAGTTCCTCTGTAACTACGCATGGTAGGATGACAATATTTGGTGTATAGGTTGCTGATGACTAGTACATGACTGTCTGGTAGGTGTCACCTGACCTTGACCTCAATTTCACGGTCCAGCGACTACGTTAAAGTTTTTGGGTTACGACAGTTCCTCTGTAACTACGCATGGTAGGATGACAATATTTGGTGTATAGGTTGCTGATGACTAGTACATGACTGTCTGGTAGATGTCACCTGACCTTGACCTCAATTTCACGGTCCAGTGACTACCTTAAAGTTTTTGGGTTACGACAGTTCCTCTGTAACTACGCATGGTAGGATGACAATATTTGGTGTATAGGTTGCTGATGACTAGTACATGACTGTCTGGTAGGTGTCACCTGACCTTGACCTCAATTTCACGGTCCAGCGACTACGTTAAAGTTTTTGGGTTACGACAGTTCCTCTGTAACTACGCATGGTAGGATGACAATATTTGGTGTATAGGTTGCTGATGACTAGTACATGACTGTCACCTGACCTTGACCTCAATTTCACGGTCCAGCGACTACGTTAAAGTTTTTGGGTTACGACAGTTCCTCTGTAACTACGCATGGTAGGATGACAATATTTGGTGTATAGGTTGCTGATGACTAGTACATGACTGTCTGGTAGGTGTCACCTGACCTTGACCTCAATTTCACGGTCCAGCGACTACGTTAAAGTTTTTGGGTTACGACAGTTCCTCTGTAACTACGCATGGTAGGATGACAATATTTGGTGTATAGGTTGCTGATGACTAGTACATGACTGTCTGGTAGGTGTCACCTGACCTTGACCTCAATTTCACGGTCCAGCGACTACGTTAAAGTTTTTGGGTTACGACAGTTCCTCTGTAACTACGCATGGTAGGATGACAATATTTGGTGTATAGGTTGCTGATGACTAGTACATGACTGTCTGGTAGGTGTCACCTGACCTTGACCTCAATTTCACGGTCCAGCGACTACGTTAAAGTTTTTGGGTTACGACAGTTCCTCTGTAACTACGCATGGTAGGATGACAATATTTGGTGTATAGGTTGCTGATGACTAGTACATGACTGTCTGGTAGATGTCACCTGACCTTGACCTCAATTTCACGGTCCAGTGACTACCTTAAAGTTTTTGGGTTACGACAGTTCCTCTGTAACTACGCATGGTAGGATGACAATATTTGGTGTATAGGTTGCTGATGACTAGTACATGACTGTCTGGTAGGTGTCACCTGACCTTGACCTCAATTTCACGGTCCAGCGACTACGTTAAAGTTTTTGGGTTACGACAGTTCCTCTGTAACTACGCATGGTAGGATGACAATATTTGGTGTATAGGTTGCTGATGACTAGTACATGACTGTCTGGTAGGTGTCACCTGACCTTGACCTCAATTTCACGGTCCAGCGACTACGTTAAAATTTTTGGGTTACGACAGTTCCTCTGTAACTATGCATGGTAGGATGACAATATTTGGTGTATAGGTTGCTGATGACTAGTACATGACTGTCTGGTAGGTGTCACCTGATCTTGACCTCAATTTCACGGTCCAGCGACTACGTTAAAGTTTTTGGGTTACGACAGTTCCTCTGTAGCTATGCATGGTAGGATGACAATATTTGGTGTATAGGTTGCTGATGACTAGTACATGACTGTCTGGTAGGTGTCACCTGACCTTGACCTCAATTTCACGGTCCAGCGACTACGTTAAAGTTTTTGGGTTACGACAGTTCCTCTGTAACTACGCATGGTAGGATGACAATATTTGGTGTATAGTTTGCTGATGACTAGTACATGACTGTCTGGTAGGTGTCACCTGACCTTGACCTCAATTTCACGGTCCAGCGACTACGTTAAAGTTTTTGGGTTACGACAGTTCCTCTGTAACTACGCATGGTAGGATGACAATATTTGGTGTATAGGTTGCTGATGACTAGTACATGACTGTCTGGTAGGTGTCACCTGACCTTGACCTCAATTTCACGGTCCAGCGACTACGTTAAAGTTTTTGGGTTACGACAGTTCCTCTGTAACTACGCATGGTAGGATGACAATATTTGGTGTATAGGTTGCTGATGACTAGTACATGACTGTCTGGTAGATGTCACCTGACCTTGACCTCAATTTCATGGTCCAGCGACTACGTTAAAGTTTTTTGGGTTACGATAATTCCTCTGTAACTATGCATGGTAGGATGACAATATTTGGTATATAGGTTGCTGATGAATAGTACATGACTGTGGTAGGTTCCACCTGACCTTGACCTCAATTTCACGGTCCAATGACTACGTTAAAGTTTTTGGGTTACGGCTGTTCCCCTGTAACTATGCAGGGTATGGTGACAATATTTTGTATACAGGCCGCAGCTGATATTTAATACTATTTACGTAATGCTTATGACGAAATTTATTTTCGTTACTGATGTGGAATGCAGGCGAGACGTTTTTCTGTGTCCACACTTGTTGAAGGATAAAATGAAATATGTTAATTGTTTAATAGGCGACCCTCTGGAGACCCTGTAAAAGACAGTGTAGCACATGTGATGCCTGTTAAGTTGAAGCATAAAGCAAAACTCCAGAAAATAGTGACAGAATTAGAGTCAGTTAACAAAATGCTAAAAGATACACATGATAAGAAAAAGGCAAAATTAATAAATACAAAAGAGAGAATAGAAAAAACAGCTGATAAATGGTCACAGGTTTGTATAAGCAGAACATTAGCCTTTGTCATTTTAAATAATATTGTAGTTTGTCAAGCTCATTACAGTTGTACTATATTGTTTGGGGCCTCTATAGCTTAGTTGTTAAATAGTTAAGTCATCTACTTTGATCATGTGATCCCTCAATACTGAGGTTGGGAATTCCAGTCTCACCGCGGGCAGGGTATACTTGACTCCAGTCTAAATTGACAAGGAATGCCAGTTTCCTACCCCAGATCATGGCTCTCTCCAGGCCCACGGTTTCCTACCCAAGTAAAATTGGATGCGATGATATACCTGAAAACACCATTCAAACAAACAAAACATTTGTAAATTTTTACATGAACATGCATGTTTATCAGAGAATTGTACAAAAATTACAATTATTCTATGAATGTCATTAATGTATGAATTTAATAGTAGCTTAACTTGCAAGTGAAATATTGTCATCACTTTGCATCCTTAATCTCTTTCATTACATTTTCTTCTTTACATATTTAGCTTGATATGTTTGTAGTGCTACCATAACTAAAAGTTAACAGATTGATTTGCTGCAGATTTTTTTTATTAATTTATTACCATATCATTTAAAGCATTTTATGAACAGTTAATTTTCTTTCAATGTTTAATGGGAGCAGCTTTCTCCATGAGGGGAGGGCAGTTTGTC
Source organism: Limnoperna fortunei (assembly GCA_944474755.1). Taxonomy (NCBI): domain Eukaryota; kingdom Metazoa; phylum Mollusca; class Bivalvia; order Mytilida; family Modiolidae; genus Limnoperna; species Limnoperna fortunei. The sequence continues at coordinate 72,062,073 of OX104116.1, forward strand.
AGCAAATATCATGGACAGCTTGTGGTCTTGGAAAAAGCAGCAGCATTGTAATTCCTATACAACTCTCTGTACCTACCTATAGCTCTCCAAACTTGTTCTAGTGCAGTCAAATTTCATGACCATTAGTTTTATTCTATTCCTTAATTGATTGTTTGTGTTAACTGATGTGTTCTGAAGCATTTAATCAACCATGGCCAGTAATTGTTTATGCTGTTTCATAGATGCAGCCTCAGGGGCCAGTGGTTAAGACAGTTGATCACATGGTCTGCCAACACTGAGATTGAGGGTTCAAATTGTCGGCAGGGAGCACTCAACTCCAATCTTAAATGACAAGGATGGCCAGTTTTTTTACTCCGCTTCTTCCCCCAATAAAAACATCATGATATATCTGAAAAATTGCTGAGACTTATGTTAAACAACATTCAAACAAAGAGACAATTTTAAGTCTATATCAAAAGATCATTTTCTATTTGCCACTGCTGGGCTAAAATGCGTAATTATATTACTGGTGTGTCACTCAACATGTAGATATCCTTCTTTTGTCAACATTCTAGTCTCTGTCTGGAATAGACAACAATCAATTGTTCCTAAAGTACACCTCCTTTCTAGTTAAGGTCAAATTTAAGTATGAAAAATCGCCTTATCAAAATTTTAAAACCGCCATATTTGTAAATGCTGAATATCTTGATTTCAAAAAGTACCCTTCTTGTTCTACAAAAGGAGCATAAGCTGCACCATACGTGATAAGCAGTTTTCATTTGTCACGCAAAAAAACCCTCACCAAAATATGTTCACTTGTAGTATACACTAACTTAAATCGACAGTAAGTCGTCAGATCTTGAATTAATTGTATCTTTTTAACTAGATGATGACAATTAGGCATACACTTTTGTATTGCAAAACACGAAAAAAACATTGGTCCTCCAAATGACACATCATTCGGAATTCTTAGTGTTTATCTTATATGATTAAATGAATGAAAAGCATTGTTGTTCTGACGGCTCCAACACACCACTGTCTGAAAGTTGTCATCTAGTCGGATGTTATGTCGTCAACTTATTGTATGATGCCTCAGTACACCCTGCCTGCAGTGAGACTCGAAACCACAACCACAGTGTTGACAGGCCAAGTCAATATTTGTGACTAACTCCCTTAACCACTCGGCCACCAATGCCCATTATGGAATATAAACATTATACAAGATTACTATAGAATAGATATGTTAAACTTTTCAACAATCCACACAAATTGGCTAGGGAGGGCTTATTGATTGATATGGGTGTAATGTTCGTCTAATACATTTTGTGACTTATATTCCATATCAAATCAACATGATGACCGAATGCAGAATTTATTCTTATGTAAATAAATGCCAGAACCTTAGGGGGTCAATAGAGCCCTTAAGTCGTCAATCACTTTCAATGCCCTTTACATCAATAAATACAAATGATAGAGTGGAAATAACCGTATTTGTTCATTTCATACTTAAGAATTGGTTTTGTTATATTTCAGGCAGTCCAAGACATTTATAGAACAGACATCAGTGAAATAGATGACTACTTAGAAAAACACAAGGAGGAATTATGACATTGGTTACAAAAAACTGCATATTAGACATTGACTTTGAACATCTGTAAAAAATGTATTTGCTGTATCATTGTATCATTTGTGAAATAAAAATCATACATGTATTGATTTGTAACATGAAAAAATTGTAAAAAAGTTGGCTAAAACATACATTTTTTCAAAACTTTATACAGATCTTACATTCTGAATGAGAAGCATAGAATTTTAGGAGAAATAAGTTATAAATATAATTCAAATCAGACTAAAAACTTGCTGGAATTGCTTTGCTTTTTTATTAAAAGATAAGCTACTACATATTGTAATCTTTGCGGCTCACCTGTACCTCACATGAGCTTTTGCCATCACTTGATGTCTGTCATCAGTTTTCCTGTCGTAAACCTTTTTAAAAAGACTACTTATCTGAAACCAATGGGCTAATTTTTTCAAAATTGGCCACAATCCTCCTTAGGGTTTAGTTTCAAATTTGTACCAATGAACAAAGATTGCAGCTGTTACTAAAAATAGAACATTGGTGTCAACACAGGTTTTTGGTGAATATCTAAAAATAGCTTTAGAGAAAACCATTAATTCAGCACATTAAGGTCTACAATAGTTGCTATTATTGTGAAGTTGTGTAATGGCTTCCTGTAGTAGTTATTACTGTTAAATGACAATTTTTTAAATAAAATTTTCCATTTTTGTCCTATAACTTAAAAACTTTAACAGCTAGAGTGAAACTGTAAATGGCAAAAATGATCAGCAATACAAGTCCTACAATTCACTTTATTTGATCTGAAATCGTCAGAGGTCTCCTTAAAGGAGTTATTGCTTCTTAATGAAAATTTTTTTGTGAATTTTTTCTTTTTTGTTATGCAAGTTAAAAAACTGTAAATTGCAAAAATGATCAGCAATACAAGTTCTACAATTCACTTAATTGGTCTGGCGTACAAATCATTTTATTTTCAGAAATTTTCTGATGGCACCTTATAGGACTTATTGTACTTAACCAAAATAACCAAAATTTTTTAAGAAAAGTTTTTGCCCAGTAACTTAAAAGTACAAGACTGAAACTGTAAATTGCAAAAATGTAAATATAGTTGGTCATTTGAGTTCCAGGTGAGCCAATATAGGCTCCTGGGTGCCTCTAGATTAATTTACAGTATGATGATGCAGAACAAGTTACAAAATTTAAGGAAAGTATCATTTTTGCTGGCAGAACATTTCATCAAGCTGTAAATGCTTTCTTCGTTTAAATTTTTTAAGCGGACAATTTTATACCTAAAGTAACTGTTCATAGTGGAGAATATCAACTGAAGCTGTAGATATAGTTCATAATTTTGTCATTTTACATTTCCATATTAAGGGAAATTATTGGTTTGACATACATGTATGTGGTTAACATAATGTAAAACAATATTCATTTTTAAGGAATGAACCTTTAACTCCTTAAGTATTTATTTTTAATATTTTTGTCTAAATTATGTAACATTATTCGCAAACCTAATAGTTTTGTCTCTAGGTGAGTGAGAGCAGACTCTAGATCTTGTTTGGTATTGTTTAGTTACTTGAAGTAAACTTTGAGGTTTATTACTGGTAGCCTGAGCCTGTTAGTAAATTAATTATTATTAGTTGTTTTGTTATTTAAACATTGTTTTGTGCTCCCCAGATTAAAAGTTGTGCAGAGCTGTCCCATCATTTTTAAAACTTATTAATAACGAAACAGATACTCATCTAAGTTACTTCACTTGCAAAACTTACCATAAATTAATTAATGGACTTCTTCTAGATCAACGTGCACTCATTCGAGAGTTAAGGTTGTACACAATTTACATAATTTATGGCCGGAAACAATTGTCATCACAACATGTGTCAAAAATGCGTGGTTGATCGCCTGTAGTTTCTTTAGTTTATTTCTCTAACAAAGGTATATTGCAAAGAATGGAAATCTCAAAATAGTACACAGTAAAAGTTTCTGAACACTTCTTGTGTCTTCACTTATTAATTGTTCAAATTTTGAGTTAGTAATAGATCAGAGACCTAATTTCTGAAAAAAAAATTTTTAAATGGAGTTACTTCAGTTACAAAGGAAGTAACTCCATTTTAAAATTTTTTATGAAAATAGATAAATTGGCAAATGCACCTCAAAGATTTTTTAAAATATGTAATACAAATAATAAATTTAATAAGGGTTTAGTTATGATTTAAAGAATGAAATTAAAATTGAGTATTTTACTTTTATTGCTTTACTGATTAACACAGGGAGTGAATCACTTAATCTGATTAACATCGGGAGTGAATCACTTAATCTGATTAACATCGGGAGTGAATCACTTAATCTGATTAACATCTGGAGTGAATCAATTAATCTGATTAACATCGGGAGTGAATCACTTAATCTAACTTGAACATAATAAAAGCTGTAAGGTACACATGTAAAGTTAAACTGTCCACCATTCTCTTTTTTCAAACCCTTCCTAAATCATGAGCAATTTCCACAAGTTAGAAGTAGTAAGTTTTAAATATTGCTATGCACATATCTAATTTTAATACCATTATTCTTAATAGAAAAATGTGCCCTGCTTGAAAGTTTATTGAAAACTGATCCTAGTGAGTGAGTGATTGTAAATAGCAATATTGGTACACACAGGTACTTGATATACTTGATATTGAACAAGTTGAACATACATGAAAAAGATATACCTTTTACTTTGGCACCAGATTTTGAAAATTGGCAACAGAAAATTGCAGTTGGCAAATTTTTTGGCATAAACTTTTCAGAACCCAGAGCATGTCCTGGAACTTATTCACAAAAATTATTATATTGCTAAAAAAAATAAGAAAATAAAAGGAATATCTTTTACCGTTTGTGTTAGGATAATAAGATTGGGCGCCTTAGGTGAAAGGTCATCACAAAATGTCACTTCCAGTCAAGAAAATCAGTTGTTGAGTAATGAAAATAGTCCCATGATAAACAATAAATGGTTGTTGAGGACTTTTGTGCCAGTTTCTTGGGACAAAGAGCCAATTCTGGTTGGAAAATGATAAAAATCAGTAAAGCATGTCATTCTGATTCTAAAAATATGGTTGCTATAGTATGATTTTGACCCAGGAACTTGGACCTTGGGCTAAAATTGAAGCTAGTTCCTACTGATCATGTTTACCATATTATCTCATTTGTATGTTATAAGCCAAATGACAATTAAACAAATAATGTCAAGGGCAACAACTCACAAATGGTTCATTGAACAGTTTTGGACTTAAATACCAAATGAAGGTCTCGATGAGAGGAGTATTTTCCGATTTATTGTCTGATCTTATCTTTTTAATATTTGTCTCGCCTGCAAGGATAGCCGCTGGACGCAAGACGTATGGGAATCCCCGCGGTGGCTGTGGCGTAAACACTTGGATATTTTAAATTGGACAATTTATTGTCTGCTCATATCTTTAACCAAAGTCCTAGGTACATCAAATTTGGTCCAGTGGTAGCTTATGATGAGTACTTGCCAGTCAGTCACCTTTCACCTGACCTTGACCTCAATTTCACGGTCCAGCAACTAAGTTTTTGGGTTACAGCTGTTCCTCTGTAACCACGCATGGTAGGATGACAATATTGGTATGTAGGTTGCTGATGAATAGTATGTGACTGTTGGGTAGGTGTCACCTGACGTCGACCTCAATTTCACGGTCCAGCAACTAAGTTTTTGGGTAACGGCAGTTTCTCTGTAAACACGCATGGTAGGATGATAGTATTTAGTATATAGATTGCTAATGATAAGAACATGAGTGTCTAATTGGTTTCAAATGACCATGACCTCAATTTTATGGTCCAGTGACTAAGTTAAAGGAGTCCATTTCTCTGTAACCATGCTTTGTATATTTTAAATTTAATGCTATTTATGTAATGCTTATGACATAATTTTTTTTTAGTTACTGATGGGAATGCAGGCAAGACATTTTTATGTGTCCACACTTGTTGAGTTGTAGGTCACGGTCATTACTCAACTTTGACCTTGAGACCATTTTGAAGGACATGTCACATGATAACCAATGGTGAGGACCAAAGGTGTTATCGACTTAGGGTTAGAGAGTTTTGATGCTCAATGCAGTCCTTGAAACATTCAAGGTATACCGCTCACCTCTGCTCATCATTTTTTGGCCAAAAGTTCTTAACATTTTTCTTTAAAGTTTTCTTTTGTCATTTATGGGTCTGGACTTATTTCAATGAGATAACTCTGTAAGAAAATGTATTCGGCTTGCAAAACGCAGACTGCAATATAGAATATAGTCCAGGTTCATAATCCAAAGTTTCGAAATGATATGTATTGAACATTCAAATTGATTGGTTTTCGAAAAATGGCAGATAAAAAAGAAAGAATAATAATTATCAGAAGAAATACAATGTCTTTCCAAGAAATGGGAAAGACCTTAATAATCAGAAAAAACACAATAAGGCTTTCTATGAAATAGAAAAGACCTTTAATTACAGTTTAATTGTTTAATACTGCACTAACAGAGCACAATGTATGTAAGATGAAGGTCAGTGCTCATTATATTCAATAATAACACATTGGACACAATTCAATGAAATATGTATAATGCTTAAGCATGTTGGTTTGTGTTTTTTTTAAAAATAGATTTTAACATCATTTTCAGCTATACAATGGCATCCAGTTTTAACTGGGGAGGAAACCTAAGTACTTGGTAAAACCTTGGGCAGGAAAAAAGGCAATTCTTGTCATTTAAGGTTCCAGTTTAGCACACCCTACTAGCAGCAAGGCTTGAATCCTTGACCACTGTGTTGATGGGCATAAGATCAACTGTTGATTACCTTGAGGTCCCAAAGCATGATAGACAAATATATATACATTATAAATTTGTCTATCATGCTTTATTCCATTCAATGCTATGGATAAAGTGGCTTCATGTTGGCCATCATAGATTTCAAATGGACAACAAAACTCGGAATACCGGTAATCTGTTTTTGAGAACCTATTTGTATTTGTGAAAGGTGTACATGTATATGCTTATAATCCTTGGTGTAAGCCGTTTGGATTTTGTATTGACACTAAATACTCAAAAGTTGTTAACAAGCGTATTATTTATACTCAATTTCTAACTATTCATTAAACAGGATTTGTCTTAAACTATGTTTCATGGTGGCAGACATTAGCGGAGGGCCATCTAACTAGATTTAAAATTTTTGAAATTTTACAGTTTTAAGTCTAGATCTTATAGCTTATAAGTAACTGGGCAAAAAGTAAACATTTCTTAAAAAAATTTTGGTTAAGTACAATAACTCTTGTATGGTTGACAATTTCTGAAAATTAAATGATGTGTTGGCCTTTGTCCTTTAGGTTAATTAGGTAATTTACAGTTTTACTTTAGGTGTTATAGACTTTAATTTGCAACACAAAAAGTGATTATTTTGTCCAAATTCATAATTTAAAGGGCAATATAAAGAGTCATCTAACAATTTTGGACAAAGAAATGACATGTAGGCCTTGCTTTGCTGATCATTTGTGCAATTTACAGTTTCAATCTTGTGTTATGGCATTGAAGTTACAGGGCAAAAACTTCAAATTTCACTAAAAAATTTTTATTAAAGGGCAATAACTCCAATAAGGAGTCATTTCAGACTAAATAAAGTGAATTGTTGAATTTGTACTGATGATCATTTTTGCAATTTTTAAAGTTTCACTCTCTCTGTTATAGGTTTTAGGATACAGGACAACAATGAACAAGGTTATGAAAATCATCATTAAAGGGCAATAACTCCTTATCATTAAATGGCAATGACTCTTTTAAGGAGATATCTGACAATTTCAGACCCACAAAGTGAATTGTAGGACTTGTATTCCTGATCATTTTTGCAATTTACAGTTTCACTCTGCCTCTTATAGTTAAGGACAAAAACAGGTAATTTCATTAAAACGTCATTCAACGGCTATAACTCCTGTCAGGAGTCATCTCACAATTTCAGACCAATAAAATTAATTGTAGAACTTTCACTACTTTTTAGCTCACTTGACCCTTCGGGTCAGGTGAGCTATTGCCGTCACTTGGCGTCCGTCGTCTGTTCAACTTTTCAAAAATCTTCTTCTCTGAAACCACTTGACAGAATGCAACCAAACTTGGTATGGTTGTTGCTTAGCATGTCCTTTACCAAACTATCGTTTGGATTTTTGATTCGTAAAAACACATGGTCGCCATGGCTAAAAATAGAACAGGGGGGTCAAAATACAGTTTTTGGCTTATAGTTCAAAAAGTATTACAGATACAGGAAAACCGAAGAGAACGTCCTTCTTCAGCATCAAAAGCTCTACAAAACACTAGATTGGGTCAAAGTCGTATGACGACTCCTTGTAGGAGTTATTGCCCTGTTATTGTCGAAATTGATGATTTTTGCCATTTTTGCCTCAAAATCTTGACATTTATTAGAACTAGAGAAAAAGTTAGCATTGTTTAATTGTTCTGCTTTATGAGAGCTACAAAAATGTCTTTAGGGTCAAGATTGTCTGATAAACCGTTTAAGAGTTATTCCACTTGAACTGTTTTTTTTTAATCGGTTTTAATTGATTTTTAAAAATCTTCTCCGAAACCATTGAAAGTACTGCTTTGAAACTCTGTACACATTATCCGTCAAATGTCTTCAACCAAGTTTGCACAAACCATGGCCACAGTTAAACCAAGATGGCTGCCATGGCTAAAAATAGAACGGGGGGAGGGGAGGGGGTCAAAATACAGTTTTTGGCTTATAGTTCAAAAAGTATTACAGATACAGGAAAACTGAAAGACCTTCCTTCTTCAGCATCAAAAGCTCTACAAAACACTCCATTGCGTCAAAGTCGTATGACGACTCCTTGTAGGAGTTATTGCCCTTTAATTGTCAAAATTGATGATTTTTGCCATTTTTGCCTCAAAATCTTGACAATTATTAGAACTAGAGAAAAAGTTAGACTCCTTGTAGGAGTTATTGCCCTTTATTTGTCAAAATTGATTATTTTTGCTATTTTAGCCACAAAATCTTGAAAATTTTTAGAACTGGAGAAAAAGTTAGCATTACTTAATTGTTCTGCTCTATGAGGGCTACAAAAATGACTTTAGGGTCAAGATTATCTGATTAACCATTTAGGAATTATTCTCTTAGAACATTTTTTTTAATGAATTTTAATTGATTTAAAAAAATCGTCTCCTCTGACCAATGAAAGGACTGCTTTGAAACATTGCACACATCATCTTTAGGATGTCCTCTACCAAAATTGCACAAATCATTACAGCTGACTACCTACATAGCTACGTTGGCTTCAAATAGAAAAGGGGGGGGGGGGGGGGGGTCAAGGGAGTTTTTGGCTGATAGTTAAAAAAGTATAACAGGTACAGCAAATTTCAAGTGAACCTCCCTCCTAAGCATCAAAAGCTCCTCCTTATAGGAGTTATTTCCCTTAAAAGGTCAAAATTAATGACTTTTGCAAAAGTGTTGGTCAATTCCTTATAGGAACGAAATTCTATATAAAAAAGGGTTGTTTGGTTTCAGGTTCAGGTGAGCGATACAGGCTCCTGGGAGCCTCTAGTTTAAAATCATTTTGCTATTTACAGATTCACTCAAGCTGTTATAGTTTTTAGGTTACAGGACAAAATGAAAAAAATCATAAAAAATTGTCATTTAAGGGAATAACTCCTATAAGCAGTCCTCTGACAATATCAGACCAATTAAGGGAATTGTAGGACATGTGTATTCCTGATCATTTTTTCCATTTACAGTTTCACTCTAGCTGTTGTAGTTTTTAAGTTTAGGACAAAAACGTAAAATTTCATTAAAAAATTGTCATACAAGAGCAATAACTCATGTAAGGAGTCATTAGACAATTTCAAACCAATCAAGTGAATTGTAGGGCTTGTATTCTGATCATTTTATCCATTTACGGTTTCACTCTAGCTGTTCTAGTTTTTAAGTTACAGGCCAAAAATGGAATATTTCTTAAAAAATTGTCATTTAAGGGCAATAATGCATATAAGGAGTCATCTATCAATTTAAGACCAATTAAATAATTGTAGGACTTGTATTGCTGATCTTTTTTTCCATTTACAGTTTCACTCTACCTCTTACAGTTTTCAAGTTTTATTGTAAATACTGAAAATTTTGTCAAACACCATCATTAAAGGGCAATTACTCCTACAAAAAGCCATTACACATCTTTACATTTATAGCAACTATTGTAGACCTCGATCAATTTGAATTAACGGTTTTCTCTATAGCTATAATAATGTTGGAGATAGTAACTTAAAACGTGCGTTGACACCCATGTTCTATATTTAGTAACAGCTGCTATCTTTGTTCGTTGATCAACACCCTGGATACAAATGAACAAGGAACCCCAAGCATGATTGTGGCGAAGTTTGAAAAAATTGGCTCAGTGGTTTCAGAGGAGAAGTTTACAACGGACGCCAAGTGATGGCAAAAGCTCACCCGGACCTCAGGTGAGCTTAAAACATACAATATCACAATTCTATGAGATTTTTGAAATTTCTTCTAATCAGAATGCATTAGCAACACCAAGATTCCACCACATATTAGTGGAGTACATTATCTATATTTCTGGGTAGAAATTGTTTAATACCAAGTTTAACATTTCAAACACTTTAATCACTTGCTTATCTGTTCTTGTACAATTTAGAAAGTACTAATGGTACGGTTTGTAGATGTGAGGCTGATAAAAATGCAAAGCAAAACAACATTTTACTTTCCTTTATTTTGGCTTTCCATGAGTATAAATTCATACCTTTAAACATCATCATATTAACTACATATTGGCAATCTTAATCTGTCTATACACATTCAATCATTTATTCATTATTAACATATATCACAGTATGGAAATAATCACCATGATATATGATGTAATCTGTAGATTAGATACTAATGAAACTAAAAAGAAGAACATGTAAACTGAACACAATATACAAATCTCTCAACAAATTTGTTCCTGGTTTAACTTTCAATGTATACATTTAATAATAATTTGCATAAAAATTACTTTCAAAAAATACAATTTCCAAATTCCCACTTTCACTTTTAAAATTCTATATTTTAAAAAAATAATTTGTTATACAATCAAATAAAGTAAAAGTTGTGTTCTTTAAAACTAAAATGGGTTTGGGCAAAATAAAGGTTTGCAAAGGCATTTTTTGCAACAGGTTTATTAAATAAACATTCTTAATTTTCGATCTAGTGAAAACCCAAACTTTTATATTTTTCTAAAAACATTTTTTTTCTCGAGCTGTGACAAAAATGGCAAGAATTCAGAAGTTTGCAAAAGAAATACTAGTTATTTTTGACAAATTACAATTAGTTTATCAATTAACACTGTACCATTATTAAACTTTTCTGAAAAAAAATTATACTATATTGTTCACCTATTTTCAAATACACCTGAAAAATAGATATGAGGCCCAGGAAACAGCAGCTTAGCTCTGCTACTTTTTCTTGACATCTAATTGGGTAATAACTAAAGTGTTCAATCAAGAACCAGAAGATGTTAACCAACTAATGGTACAAATAAACCTTGATTTAAAGAAAATAAATTATCTTAAACCAGAGGATAACTAATTACAAGCAAATAATTTAATCATGACTAATAATAAAACATGTATATGAAGTTAATTTGAAACAGTGCAATAAAGCACAAACAAATAAGAAAACTGGTTACAAACCCTGACTAGTCTTATACTAAATATATCAACATGTAAATGTGCAAAAAAACAAGATAGCATGTACAAAACAACATTTAATATAAAGCAGTTTTATTTCAATGTGAAACACTGCATAAAAATAATACAAAGGAATATTTATATAGTATTGTTATTATTCTGCATGTTGTCTTTTAATGATTTCAGTCCATAGGCATTGATAATACAAGATTGACAGAAAATATTCATATAAATTCAAGAAACATTTTACTTGACAATAACAATAAACATTGAATAACTTCATGTTTCAATTGGTGAGAAGCTTCAGATGAGCTAATTAGACCCGCCTATCTTGATGATGTTAGCCCCACCCATTGCCTTAGTAGTATTTAAATTCTAATAAAAGTCTTACATGAAGAACAATAATTACAGATCGTACTGCTACACATGACTATAGATGTTGTGTTGGCATGGTTACTGAGAAGTAAAGTGCTTAACATACTTTATAAAATACACAGTCACTAATACCTGTACATGAACAGGCTTAAAATAATTTAATTTCAATATTATAACTTCAAGTATAAAAAATAACCATGTCTAGACAAACAATCTTTATTTACCGTAAGTAGGTACAGATACTGCAGTAAAAGATCAAAAGCTAGCAAATGACAAACATGGATGGAGAGATGACCTATATACAGACCAAAAGCAGTAAATGTACATGTTTGACAGTTTAATTTAAATATGGAGTTCAGTGTCGTAGCTACATTGTAGCATTGTAAGCACAATACTATTGTTGAAAAGGGGGGGGGGGGGGGGGGGGAGTGTGTCCCTGCTTACAAATATTTTATCCTTAGCTATGACACTGGAGTTGGATCATGACAGACAAGTAGATTTAGTTAAATTTATACTGTACAAACAAATTCTTAAAATAAAATTAAGAATCTCAAGGAAGTCTAATGTCTCTCATTAAACAAGAAACAAGCATTCATTTTAATTCTCTTTGCAGCAGCAGAATTACTTTGGAATTAAACAAATGGAATGTTTTATTCATTCTAATCTTATTGTTAGAATGATCATCTGGATGTTTTGTACTAGCTGGGAAAAACAGCAATCATGAATAAAGTAAACATAATTGATAATTTATGTAGATAACTTAATACAACATGATAACAAGAGTTGCAAAGAATCAGATCAACAGAAATCATTGTTGTGGCTTTAAATATATCATTTTTACAGAGAGATTAGCAGATTGATGGTCTTCATCTAAATGTCAACAAAAGAGAACTCCTAAATCAAATCTATTTTTATACTTCTAGAAAATAGAGACATTAAACAAGTGAGTACTGTTTTCCTTTCCTTTAGACTGTGGGACATAATTTTTTTAAAGGTGGGGATCATCAAACATCAGCTTTCTTTTTATGATGAACAGGACCTCTTGTGTATATATACATGTATTATAATTTTTTTTAAAAGGAAAATATTTTCAAACTACCTTTTTTGTATTTTCTTTATTTTTTAATTTGAATGGCTACACTGAACAATACATAGACAGAATTGATATGTGGATTTCTTTTCATTATTTTGGAACACTTATAAGGAATATGCCATTGAAAATTAAAAAATTACAAGATATTAGGTTGAAAATTTAGAGAAGACAACAACCTAGATACTTTTTCAACATTTTCTCTATGAGCTCATGACCATTGCTGACCTATAATCTGATAATCAACATCTCAAATTAAAAAATCACTGCCTACCAAATCACAGACTTTTTTAATTAGAATAACAAATCACTAGAAAAGATACAAAGTATCAACAAATGCCAATTACAAAACCACAATGTATAGGAACAAAAAAAAACTGACAATCTACACAATACCAATCCACAATGGATTAACATACACAAAAAAAAATAAAACAGATCGACAGAAAAAAAGAGTATGTTTTTATTAACTGCAAAAGCATAAATTGATAACAAAATAGGCAAATCAACAAATGCTATATCATTAGCAATGTATAAGAACAAAAACCTGGTAATTTTTTGTATAAATATTAATATAAAAATATTTTATTTATGAATATGAGCAAGTGCTTCACGTTTATCTATAGTTGTTAAATACCTATGTAGAAATACCCTGAACCTGTACATAAAGAAGACGGAGCTGTGGATTAAGGGACAAACGATAAAGGCTATGGTCATAATATATATCAATGCCTTCCTGGGAGATTCACCATAGTCGAGAACTGTATAAATAAAAGGTTGTCCATGCTGGTTTGTTCCTCCTAGTGACCAGTAGACCACTGTAAATGCTATGTAACTAAGGCCAAATAAGGTACTCTGGTAAACATGCAGCAATCGAACTGGAGTTCTGGTAATAAATGTGTCAATGAGGATAAATACTGCATTTATTCCATGTGTGTTGATGTTAATGAAGTTATATCCAGATCCTGAAATGAAAACAATTTACTAAACTTATTATATTTTCTAATAAGCCATGTTTTAATTCAGTTTCAATTGTCTCAAATCCAAATATTTCTCATTTTACTCCATGATAAAAAAACGTTATAGAAAAACTTGAGCTGAATCCAATACAATACAAATGTTTTGCCTTTTGTTTGGAAACAGTGGTACAATTAATACAATTATCTATCCCAACCTTTATTCATCCTATGGACCATACTAGTATTTCTACAATATGAAAACCATTGATAAATTAGATCAAAATATAAACCTTGTAACTGAAGCTGACTTCAGACAGATGATAACATACACACCATAATACAAACACAAATAGTGGGAATATTAAAAAAAAGGTCTACAACTAGAGATTGTCAAAAAAAAGCTCAGTTCAGAAAGTTGAAATTATAATCAGTTGACAATTCATTTAATAAAACAAGAGAGTAGTGTCCCTTTGACAAACTTACCATCATAAGCTATACTCCAATACATAGTAGCTACTATTGGTGCTGTGACCACAGATATATTATACAGTGTCCACTGTAGCTTCAACCTTTGAGTCATCTGTAGCTCTGGCTTTTCTGTAATAGCAACCATAAAATGTATTAAAACACAATATATATTCAACAAAGACATATTGTTGAACACACTGACATTTTTTTTTATATATATGATATTAGTACATTGTCAGCGAATATAAAATTTGAATGAGCCTTAGAAACAGGTAGGATTGCAAGGCTCAACTGAGCATTTTGTGCAAGTAGAAATAAACTTTATATTTAATATTGTTTTTATCCTGAAACCCTAAAGTACATTTATCATGTTTATATTGATGAAAAATATTTTAAAAAGTGAACCAGCTGATTTCATTTCTGACTTACACTGGTGATAACCTGAAGTTACAAACAAATATTGTATTCACAACATGTCATAAACCAGAACAGAATACTAGTACTCTAAATATTATAAGAATTGAGGACAAGGGTAACAGGAGACTTTATTCAGTCACACATCATCATTTACAAATAAAGCTTTGCTTTATTCCTAGGGTCATATTTGTAAAGTTGAAGCAGTAGTTGCTGGATAATATACTCCTTGTGGGATTGTTACTAGAACTCTTGTTTGTTTGTTTGTTTGAATAGAATTTTATGCCTGTTTCAGCAGCCCATCAGCTAGAAATTTGTGGTTTGTCTAATCTTGACTTTATGTATTTTTATTTGATTGTTTGCACATCTTGTGTAGGTCTATAAAAGGTTGCATTTGTGAATTCTGTATTGTTCAGGTGTTGGTTTTGCTTTTTACTGCAGTTTAATGTTCCTGCAGGACAGTGTTGTTATGGTATTACAGTAAAGGGGCAGAGTTTATGACACCTTGAACCTGTTTGACTCTGCAACAAGTTTAATGGGACTGTTGCCAGCAGTAGTTTATGCACTCATACTTGTCCTTAATTATATTTGTTTTTTTTTCATTAACTTATGAATTCTTTAGAAAAATAAAGAAAAATACAACTGAGCAACATTGTCCACTATGTATAATATGTAACATGGTATTTTAGAGCGTGACTGATTGATGACGTGACAATGACCGTCACCTACATGTATTGTTTCGCTAAACAACAATTGACAATACTAAATATTTAAGAACTTACCCAATCCAAAAAATTAACATAGTCACTGGAGTGTAAAATTCAGGTCAAGGTCACGTGACACCTACCAGACAGTCATGTACTATTCATCAGCAACCTATATACCAAATATTGTTATCCTACCATGCCTGATTACAGAGGAACTGTCCTAATCCAAAAAAGTCGTGTAATGAAATTGAGGTTAGGTTCAGGTGACAGGTGACAAGTACTCATCATAAGATACCAACGCAAGAAATTTGATGGACCTAGGGATTAAGGTTACAAAGATATAATGCAAAATTTCAAGTGTTTGGGCTACCACCACCGGATTCCCATATATATCTCTCCCCTCCAGAGACTATCGTCAAAGGCAGGCCGAACAATAAAGTAATAGACATAGTAACTTTCCTAACTGCTGTAATCTAAAATCTTTAATGTAGTCACTGGACCCTGAAATAGAGGTCAGGGTCAGGTGACTGACTGGCAAGTACTCATCATAACCTACCATAATGGACCAAATTTTATGGATGTAAGGCTTAAGTTTAAAGTTTCAAATAAATTGCATAAAAGACTTAAGTACATGTATTTTTGAGCTATATTAAAGTGTTATTCCTACAAATAAAAATATGAGGTTTATAGATCAATAATAAATAAGAGAAAAAAAATTGCTTTGATAACAATACAATATACTTTGTTAAATATCACAAACCTTTCTTTTCTTTTTTTAACGCTATAAAGTGCCAAACATTGACTGCCCGGAGTATCTGACAGGCTGTTAATGCATACAAGGACCAGTAGGTTAACATAATAAACATCTTCATCTTCAGTGTTCCAACTAAGGCAGAATAAAGCACTATGAACACGAAGTATAAGGCAACCAAGGTTCTATATATTGCATAGTTGATGGAGTCATTTTGATTCTTGAACCACTGCAAAGAACAGAGAATACTATTTCAATTACTTTTCCAGTTTTATTAAAATATATTACATTTTACAGCTAAGTGTCTATGCAGATGAAAATCAGAGAGATAATTTTAAATGCTTATCATGGTAAAAGAACAATAGAAGCCTGGATTTCACACTATCTTTCACACTGCAGTCAGTGTCCTCCTAGGTTTAAATTTGAATGACACCAAAATCAACAAATATTAACAAATATGCATCTCACAAGGACTATGTGGTGCTAAAGATGGACACACAGATAACTGGACCACACTATATCCATAAAAACCTTGCATTGTCTTAAAATCAGCAACTACAGGAAATGCAAATATTTTCTCTGTACAAGTATTGAAAAAGACAATGTTTAACATTCTTATTTCAAATTAAGTCCATCGGTTAAATTGCTATTCATGTTGATCAGTTAAAACATGTATAGTTAAACTTTTCACTTTTAACATTTTTGCAAGTTTCTTTTCATTCTGTTATCAAATATATTTGCAGAATTGTTTGTAAGAAGCAATATTTTCAGAAAGGGTTCATTAACTGAAAAATTTAGATGCCAAAAGCAGAAAAAGAAAATCTAAAAGAGATATGCAAATTTTTTGTAGAGATGAACAGTACTGTTAAACAATTTTAAATACCTGTGACTTGACAAAATCTTCTGGTCTGTCATATTCCAAACTGTACCGAGGCTGGTATGGCTTCTGTGACATAGACCCATCTTGTTGCCCCTTACGATCATTCAGAGAATAATAGGCATATCTAGCGTATGTTTGAAGGCCTCTTTGCAAAGTACGAACACCACCATTGGTGGCCTGTACCAACTTTGCTGATATCTTGAACATTCTTCTTCACTTGAATCTGAAACAAAGAACATTTTTTACGACTGATGCATTGTACTAGAACATAACATCAATACTGAAAAGTATTTAAAAAATACAACATTTTGTCTAGTAAATGGTTGCTTTAAAATATTTCATACAACATGTTCATCCTTCATGTAAAAAGGACTGGTATTGATCACAAAATATCAACTTTGCGGATAGGAAATCATTTCCTCAGGGTGATGTCAAAGGAAGAAGTACATTATAAAAATTGACTACATTTGCCAATTTAGTTAATGTATGATATTATCCTTGACTTTTATCAACTCTACCACAAATACATGATACATTTATTACCTATAACAATGATTTCTGACTGATTAAGTCATAAAAAAATTTTCAAATGGACATACTGTATGATAACTGATGAGTCAACACTAAGTCCAAATTTCATTCTATTTATGATTGTTACATAATCCATGCATCATCACATGTTAGGTAATTTAAAAGAGAACTACATGTATAAATATCTTAATGAATTTTCAGCTATATCCTGGTGTAGTTTTTATTTGGTGTAGTAAACCAGAGTATCAGGAGAAAACTCCTGACTTTGATCAAAAGAATTGTAAACTTATTCTAATCAGTATGGGATTGACAGTCTCAAAATGTAACAAAATATACAATTATACATGTAATTTTTAAACAACACAAACAGTACAGTACATGAATATAAAGTACAAACAAACAAACAATACCCGTATCTTGAACCTAAAGAAAATTGTGAAAAAAGGCAACTAAATTGGGTAAAAAATACCAACTCAATACCATTTTTATAAAAATGCTGAATTGAGATAGGCACCAGTATAAATCAATCATCCTCTGTCATGTATAACTGTGGCCATATTAGTCAAAATATGACAGAATGTTTATAGTGTAGATTAAAATATTCTACATTCATATACATTCTCAAATATTTTACATAAAAACAACCTGAACATGACCCATGTGCACTAGTATCTTTCTCTGTGGCCACTAATTTGCTTATTTATGTATAATCAGCAACTAATATCTATGCAGCACCATAGTAACAAAAAACAAATGCAAATAGTATGACTTCATTATGTCTGCCATTAAGGCGGTTTTTTTTATCGAACTGTAACATTATGTTATTGGTCACATTTGCAGACAACATGAAAAACATGTAGTAATTGATTTTTCTGGCCATAAAACTGCACGCAGTATTAGTTACTTATATACTAGTAGTACATGATGATACTAGTACACACTTTTCACCCTCATAAATCATGTAAATGGTAGGACTGAAACTAGATTTGAGAATGTGATTTGTAAATATGATTAGCATACTATACATTGACAATGTACCAGTAATTTGCATATATGATTAGTATACTGGACTTTGACAATGTGATTTGTAAATATGATTAGCATATACATAATTCAACACATTTTTCTTGTAAAACAATTTATTTTCATTAAAACCTATAAACAACTCCCTTACAGCAAGCAAACATTGATCTGAATATGTGGATATCGACATTAGTATCAATTTAATTTTATTATCAAGTTATTTTTGCAGCTTGGGACATATAAAATTTTAAATCATAATATAACAACAAACAATTTTACAGGGACATACCAGGAATCCCTTGACTTCAGTTCAACTGACTGTTCAATATGTAGTTAACTACATGTATCTGCATGTATTGTCAAGAAACTAGATGACCAATTAATGAATAAGTGTTACAAGTACCTAGCTATATATAGATACTGTGCATGAAAAAACGCAATTTCAAAGGAGTAGCTACTGGAGAGCTTTATTTAAGCCCTATCAATTCATGTTTGTTGTATTATACCAATAAATCGCCAAAACATCTAAAATATACACTTTAAATGAAATAAACATTGTTTTTACTTAAATTTTTACCAATAACATACTGCTCAGTACGATGAATAAAAGGAGAGACTTTACCCAAAATGTTTCTTTAACGCAGAACTCATCCCTTATACAGACTGGGAAAATATACTACATCTAACAATATACAACATTTTGATATACGACCAGAAGCACTTTAGCACCTTTATCGCTCACCTGATTTATAATTATAAAGATAACGAAGATGGTGTTTCCCCTTATGTTAAACAAGTTCTGTAAGTTTTGTTTCAATTGGTTAATGGGTTTCTAAGAAGAAGCCTTTCTAAACACTTTTTTCCATTGGTTCTTAGTTGTGTTAAAGTGTCCTGTGATGGTGGTAATTTTTAATTTTGGGTAGGCATAATAACATAAACTTTATAACGGACCATCATAAATTAATGTACATGTAGCCTTGGGCCTATGTTAAACTAAGTGCCTTGATGGAAGCCATTTTAAATTTTGTATTGGGATAAAAACATTAACTTTACAGAAAACCATCCAATTAATGCTGGTGATTAGTTTGTTTCAGAGTAGAAGCCTTTTTCAACTTTTCCCAATAGGATCCTATGTTCATTTAGTCCTGTGGTGGAGGACATTTTGAATTTCCAATTAACATAAAAACATACATACATGTATTATAGAGTGCTATCAAATGAATGCTGGTTTTATTTGTTTCAATTTGTTGAACGGTTTCAAAGAAGCCTTCTAACACTTTTCGCATATTGTCCTATGTTAAACTTAAGTCCTGCAGTGGTGACCATTTTGGTTTTACGATCAGAATAAAAAACACAAACTTTGTAAAGGACCATCCAATGAACAAAGTAACCAAATTTGGTTTCAATTGTTCCAGTTGTTTCAGAGAAAAAGATTGAGTTTACAAACAACAAAGATAGACACAAATTGATGCCAATAGCTCACATTATCAAATGGGTCAGGTGAGCTAAAAAAGCTGCACTCTGACAGGTTAGATCTATATGCTAACATGCAATATCTACTACATGTACATGTATATGCATTTACAAAGTACTATCTTAGTGAAAGCTAAAACCATTTTTTGTGCAAGTCTGTCATAGTGACATCATCAGTGATGTCATATGCCAAAATAAATGTGTTTTGTAATGAATAGGCCAGTGAATTATGCATAGCCAAATATTTCCTATCAAGGTTGAAGTCAGTGCCACAATTTAGAAATTAAATTTACAAGGGGTTTATGAGCCATAAATAGCCCCTTATTTGCTGAGCCTGCATGTACTGCTTTGGTTAAAACTTTTTAAAATTTCAGTCCTCAGAGCAAATATGTTTTAACTTTAACTGTATCTATTTAACAATTAAATTATATTTTAAGTAAAATTAAAACATACCGGGTATGACAGTACCTATACATCACTTGCATAGATGACTGTTTTCTGTTTTGGTCAATTCATATAATTGTCTTCAAACACATTAAAACATTTTTACACAGTCTATACATAAAGTATTTAAAGGCTAATACAATGTATAAACAGCTTAGTATTACAATACACCTAATTCAATTTCAACTTTGTATGTAGGTTTGCATATTGCATTGTTATCAATTAACTTAATGTGACACTTTTTCAATACAAAGGATTATTTATGAACAAAATAAAAAGAGCCTTAGGATGCAAAAGGGGAATGTTAGCTTTTATTCTGGTATTTTTTTTAAATTTTAATCTATCTGTCCATCTTCTTTGTTGTCTCCTCAAATATAGACTAGAGGCTCCCAGGAGCCTGTGTCGCTCACCTGAACCTGAAACCAAACAAACCTTTTTTATCCAGCTTTTCTTTGCTATAAGGAATTGCCCAACACTTCTGCAAAAGTCATTAATTTTGACCTTTTAAGGGAAATAATTCCTATAAGGAGGAGCTTTTAATGCTTAGAGGGAGAAGTTAGGTTCACTTCAAATTTCAGAGATCACTTTGGGCCGCGCCATTGCGCCATAGTCGCGTTAAAAACGGAAATGGCGCATTTAAATTCGTCTTGGGGGCCAATTCGGCGCAGTAAAAAGATCTGTCGCCCATTCATTTTACGTATCGAGCGCTGGTGGTCGGGATCGTTGAAAATTATTTTAGCAATTTCCGCCCTTCTCCTATGTGGAGGTATATATCTGCTAAATATCTTTCTCTGGTGTTATCGTAGTTAAATAAATGTATATTTCCGAGACATTGAATTAATGTAAACAATGCCTCCGAAGAAAAAACTTTAACAAGTTTCTGAAGACCGACGTAAAATAACATTTTTTTCTCGAACAGTCGTCCGAGGATCTCCCGTCGGCTAATTGCGAAAACCAGAGGATACTCCTGAGGCAGATGATAAACCTGGAAACGAAAATAATCGTAAATTTCGGGAGCGATTGAACATCATTCGGATGGTTGACGTACGACCCACTGCAAAATAAAGTGTTCTGCAAATTGTGTCAAGATATTGGAGCTGGTTTATGATTTAGAGATGTTGAAAAAAGTTGATAAAAATTAATGAATTATTTTTCAAATTCTTCTTGTAGAGAGACTTTAATATCGGTGTTTTAAATAATTACCTTTAAAATTTTTATGTTCCAGGCTACTTTCAAGGAAGAAAAATAAATATTTTAAGGTCATTTTAAGGGGGTTATACGGCATTTAAAACATTAAAATCCGTTATTGGATGGAGGCTTCACCCCCATTACCCCCTACCAGGGCTTTGCCCCTGGACCCCAGCCCCCAAACCGCCGGCCTGATGGCCACTTCCATTTGCTCATGATGGGTCATAGACCCATCATGAGCAAATTCCAGGGGGATCTCTGAATTTGCTGTACCTGTTATACTTTTTTAACTATCAGTCGAAAACTCTCTTGACTCCACCCCCCCCCCCCCCCCCCCCCCCCTCATTTTCTATTTTAAGCCAATGTAGCTATGTCGGTAGTCAGGTGTCATGATTTGCACAATTTTGGTAGAGGACGTTCTAAAGATGATGTGTGCAATGTTTCAAAGCAGTCCTTAAATGGGTTATAGAGGAGAAGATTTTACAAAATCAAGTAAAATTGATTAAAATATGTTCAAGGAGAACAATTCCTAAACGGTTCATCAGACAATCTTGACCCTAAGTCATTTTTGTAGCCCTCATAGAGCAGAACAATTAAGCAATGCTAACTTTTTCTCTAGTTCTAATAATTTTCAAGATTTTGAGGCAAAAATGTCAAAAATAATCAATTTTGACAATTAAAGGGCAATAACTCCTATAAGGGGTCATCATACAACTTTGACCCAATGGAGTGTTTTGTAGAGCTTTTGATGCCGATGAAGGCATGTCTCTTCAGTGTTCCTGTATCTGTTATACTTTTTGAACTATAAGCCAAAAATTGTATTTTGACACCCCCCCCGTTCTTTTTTTAGCCATGGCAGCCAAGTTGGTTAATCTGCGGCCATGGTTGGTGCAAACTTGGTTGAGGACATTTGATGGATGATTTGTACAAAGTTTCAAAGCAGTACTTTCAGTGGTTTCAGAGGAGAAGATTTTATAAAATCAATTAAAACCTATTAAAATAAACAGTTCAAGGGGAATAACTCTTAAACGGTTAATCAGACAATCTTGACTCTAAAGCCAATTTTGTAGCCCTCATAGAGCAGAACAATTAAGCAATGCTTACTTTTTCTCTAGTTCTAATAATTTTCAAGATTTTGAGGCAAAAATGGCAAAAATCATCAATTTCGACAATTAAAGGGCAATAACTCCTACAAGGAGTCGTCATACAACTTTGACCCAATGGAGTGTTTTGTAGAGCTTTTGATGCTGAAGAAGGAAGGTCTCTTTGGTTTTACTGTATGATGTTGGTTGGTCTGAGGCCATGATTTGTGCAAACTTGGCAGAGGACATTTTACTGATGATATGTGCAAAGTTTCAAAGCAATCCCTTCAGTGGTTTTGGAGGAGAAGAATTTTAAAGAAAAGTTAACGACGATGACAAAGGACGCCAAGTGATGGCAATAGCTCACCTGACCCTT